>JAGFZM010004685.1:0-18311 GCA_017657215.1 Limnothrissa miodon | reverse complement strand
ATATATATATATATATATATATATATATATATATATATATATATATACACACACACACACACACACAAAACATTTAAAAAGAAATGGAAGCACACAAATGATGTGTACACAGGCCAACTATATAGCCTACTGTAGATGAAATACAATGAAATTGACATTGCTTATCCATCCAGAGTCAACAGGGCTTATTCTTCAATAGGACCCAACAGCAGGAAAGGCTACGCCTGACTATGCCTGCTAGATGACTAGCACCTGAATGAAGGAAATGGCAGTGGACATGAAGCTGATTTTGGAGGTTAAAGACACCAAATATGTTTAAAACATGTGATGCATCAGGGAATATCAGATTCACATCACAGACACACACACAAACACACACACACACACACACACAGGTCGGTTTCATTATTTATTGATCATCTAAAGGAGGCCGGAGCATAGGAAGCAGAGGAAGAGATTAGGTTTCTTCTCTGGACTGTAGCACACAAATACACACACATGCACACAGTGTTGTCAATTTTCTCCTTAATTGCACCAGAAGAGAGGGACATGGCTGATGATTGATAGAAATTTCTTTCTTTTTTTTTTCCTAATAATTTACATCTTTGCTTGGTCCCTGTGGAAAAGGTCGGGCGACCTTTTCCCTTACCTCACCTGCCCTCGGCTGCCACGTTTACAGACTTTACTAAACTGACACGCCACCTTTATTCATAACGACGCGCACATGGCGTGCTGGCTATTCATATTCGTACACACACACACACACGGTTAAAACATCAGTGAAACTTTATTTAATTCTCTGTGTCATTATATCGTAAAATGCCAAGGCAATGAACTTGTATAAAAGCCTGTATGCTTTGCAAATGTTGTCTACATCGTTCACTTACTGATTCAGATGTTGATTCTTTTGTCTGTGTTCCCCCGCAATCATCCGCGTTACTGGCAAACAAGAGCGCACTGCGCGCTAGTGGTATTTAAAAGACTTCTTGGGTCATGGGAAATGTTGTAGGGGTGAAAGGATGTGGCCATCTTCCCCATATGGCTGATATCGCGCTTGTCTGTGTATTTTCTCCATTGTCACAAAGTTGTCTGTGTTCATTGTGTTCTAAACTCATACCGTGAGTCACTAAGGAAGACCATTTGTGTCAAACGCTGTTAATTGATTTCTATCTAAAAGGTGCCATTTCCCCTGGGTTTGGTTGGGTTCTGTAATGTTGCATTTTGGGTATTGGTGTCTATATGAATGGGCCATTTTTGCATGGTTAGGAGAGGGGTAACAGCTTGAGGTGAGTCTGTGCAGTTTGTCTGTCTGACTGAGTATTTTGTTTATATTGTCTCGGACAATACTTTGTTTGGAATGTCATTTCAAATAGTTTGTATGTTTTTTGTTGTTTTCTTAATTTATCATATTTTGAGTCAATTGACTTCTTCCTGCACGTGCCTTTTGGAGGAAATAAAACTCCCTTCAATACTATTTTGCTTGCCTACCTGCCTGTCTCTACACTCCACTTCAGCGCTACCAATCCCAAACACGTGGTCTGCTTGCTGGCGGTACCACAGTCCCCTTGGTCTGGGGTCACCAAAGATGTTGTATAATGGCAAAAAATGCTTAACAGCTAACCCACTGCATGCAAGGTAAACTTCATCATGTACACTAGATTAAGAAGGCGACACAGAAAATAACCCTAAGCAATGGAACATAGAACATATTTATATACTTTGAGCTGTCCCAAAATTGCCCAGCTAGTGCATAAGGCATTTTGTCGCTTGGAAACATTTCGGTAAAGCATATAATTTGCCGCTGAAGCAACAAATTGTTTTTCACCACAAACGCTGTTGAGAAACCACTGAGCAGAACGGCTGCACTGCTCAGTAGGAATATAAGTGTGTGTGCGTGTGTGTGTCTGTCTGTCTGTGTGTGTGTGTGTATCTGGGCCTGAGCTCCAGCTGGAGAATTCGCAGAAGGTTACATGATGGTTCCTAAAACATATTTTCCAGAAATACCAAACACTATGAAAAAGTTAAAGACACTTCTCCAGGTCTGGTGTGTATGTGTGTGTTTGTTTGTGTGTGTGTGTGTGTGTGACTGTGGTGATGGGGTAGACATGGGTAGTGAATGCAAATGTGTAAAACTTTGTGTAAAAAAAACTTTTTCCAGACAACTGTCCGTCATCCATGCAGAGAGCCAGACAAATCCCAGTGTGTGTGTGTGTGTTTGTGTGGGCATGACGAGAGTGTGATGATACCTCATTTACAGTAAAAAAAAACCTTGTCTGGACTGCTTTCACATAATCAGGTCATTGACTATATAGCCCCATTGGCTGGGTTATTGTACTGACTATCATTATGGTCACCAATCACATACGTCACAGCCAAACAGCAATGATTGGTTGAAGCAGAAAGTGGCTGCCCACCGGGAAGCTAAGCTATTTAGGTATGTGTTCCAAAACATTCACATGAGATCCAGTGAGCTTGTACTTAGCCATTAGATCTAATGACCATTGTCTCTGCCAGTTCCAAGGATCATCCACATACGCATAAGATCAACTAAATATTGTTATAGCCCTTTCCAATGAAGATCCACATGAGATTTGATGACCAAAGATAGCCATAAGATCCAATGACCATTTTAACGGCCGGTTCCATCCTGATAGCCATAAGATTAAATGACTATTGCCATAGCCAGTTCTAATGACCATCCACATACTCATGAGATCTAATGACTATTGTCATGACTTGTTTTGATTATTAGATATGACTACAGTAGTAATGATTATCCACATAGCCATGAGATCTAATGAGATCTAGTGTCACGGCCAGTTCCAATGTCCATCCACATGTGGTCTAGTCATGATGGTTATGTAACCACCCATAGCCACAGTATGCGCGTTCACAGCCTATTTTATCCTGACTCCATGTTGAATATGGCCACCATACTGGTTAAGCAACGGCCTACCTTACAGCAAAAGAGAGCAGCAGCTGGCTCGGATCAACAGTGTCAAACGGTATGCTATAAAAACAATCAGCATACTTTCAGTTTTTCATATAAAATGACCACATCACAGAAGTATGCCCCCCCATTTAGTACAAAAAAACATAATTATTGCACAGTCAAACGGTTTGTTTTTTATTAGGAGCAGAGTTGAATAAGTTTTAAAGAGAATGTAAGTAGCCAAGGCTTCCATTTAAAGTGACTGCTAGCCTCATTTTGGTAAACCCCCCTATTTATCTTGTTTTTTTAACCCTGCCTTTCAAATATATTACTGGCAGTCTGCAGCAGCTAGATGGATTTTAGGTTTTCCCATCACCTCATTCAGTGTGTGTGTGAGAGAGAGAGAGAGAGAGAGAGTGTGTGTGTCATACGATGAAACATGCTGACAGATGAGCTGAATATGTCTTTGGTGACAATGCTAAGAGTGTCAGACTATTGAAACTTGAAAGTATACAGGGTGTTTGGAATGATGTGAAGCTTTGGTTAGGAAAAAAAATGACAAATAAACCTCATCACGGTTCACTTCAAATGGAATACAGCATTATTGGCATTGTCATTATTTATACCTTCATTTCTCCACTATTTCATAAAGGTCCTGTCCTCATCTGGGTGGTCTGACAAATGTGCCATACATGAAGAAAACTTTTCCATGTCACCATGAATTAATAAATTCATACACACCTGTGATCAAAGCCATACAAATAATTATTATAATTGCCACCCAGAATATCCTTGATGTGGAATATTTGTGCTGTTGCTACGGCACCTTGGCACCTCAAACATATGATTATTGTCTTTAGTTTGTCACTGTACGACCTGTTCCTTCTCTGCGCACACATGCAGAATCGGCTCACGTTTCCCTCTCTTGTTTTTGGGCCGGCGGGCGGCAGACAGTCATGCAGGCAGATTTCCTCTAAGCCCGGCTTAAGTGCTGGCGTCGGGTGCACAAGCGATGTGCCAGGGCAACACTGGCACATCCATAAAAGAGTCCGTTGGCAAGTATCGTACAGTTCAGAGGAATGTGTCAGCAAGAATCTTTTGGCGTCCGTCGCTGGGAATTCAAAACGACAAGCTAATGAAAGCATTGTGATGCTTAACAACATTGAGAGCTTTGCTTAATTGTGTCTATCCGAAGCAGCTGTTGCGAGCTCTGATTCAGTTAGGCATGGATGCAGTTCCAGTGACATCACCCCGTAAGTGTCGATTCAAACGAGCAACAGCGTTTTAAGTAAACAGAAGTGGCTGAAAAAAGACGTAATGACTGTGTGTCTTCTTGGCCAAAGAGGCCATTTGGACTCAATTAGGTCAGAGCGGACGAGCAGACCTGACTCAAGGCTCTTCCCAGTGTTTGCGCTAAAAGCCTTCCCATCCCTGGGCTGCATGGGTTGCCAGATTGGGCATCTTGAAGTTGAATCGAAACGCTGGTTCGATTTGGCAGTTCAGCGCAGTGAAAGGCTATTTTGTGTGCGGCACTGGAAATGCCAACAAAACCTGCTGTGTAAACGGTTTCAAATGCTAAATATGTTTTTTTTTAAGGGCAGTGTGTGTGTTTTGGTTAAATTAATGGGGAGAACGTTTGGTGTGTGAAAACATGTTCCTATCAGCCAACTGATTCTATGAGACAGTCTCTGCATACGATCTTTCCACGCACACACACTCTCACTCACACACACACACACACACACACACACACACACACACACACACACACAAACACACACACACACAAATCCAGGTGGTTTTAGTCAAAAATTGCTTGCTAGGTCTAAAAATAAGTTAGATAGATAGTGTAGCTGTTATGGTGTAACACTCACTTCATTTCCAACAGAAAAAAGAGAATGGCTGTGGCGAGTGGGAAGTGTGTGTGTGTGTGTGTGTGTGTGTGTGTGTGTCTCAGAAAGCGAGAAACGAAAGAGAGGGAGTTTAAGAGAAAAAGGCAGAGTGAGAGCCACTGAAAGGGATAACGAGAGGAAGAAAGCGAGTTCAAAGTCCTCCAGACAGAACAAAGAAACTGATGTCTTTTAATTCTTCCTGTTTTGCATAACTCTGAGCGACAACATGATCATGACAAGTGGTCCTTTAGCTAATAGCCATCCTCATGTTGGGAATGTGCAGTCTTATTTGGCAAAGATGTATTTCATAAACCATCTATTGTTTAGCCATGTTTTGCACTGGAAGACGATTTAAGATTTGTACTTTCTTTTCCATTAAATTTTTTTGTTAACAATGTTTGACTATGATTACATTGTTAGTATGGGCAAAAATAAAACAAAATATCAAGACAAGAATCTTATTTTAAATTGAGATTTTAAAAGACAAACAATAAGTGCTGTAAGTCTATCTGTGTGTGTGTGTGTGTGTGTGTGTGTTTGAGAGAGAGAGAGAGAGAGAGAGAGAGATTAAGAACAAGAGTGTGAGGGTAGGATTTTGTGTTCATGTCCACATGTCAATCTCAGTCTCACTGAGAGTAACCTGTGCTGTAATGTCAGGCTTTTAAGTGTGTTTTATAGTGATGAAGAGAGTGTGAAAATCACCTTTTTTTCATTCCCTCCCTCTCTTTCTCAAAAATCGCTTTTTCCCCTCCCTTCCTTTTTTTCTCACCTTCTCTTTCTCCCTCCCTCTCTCTTTCCCTCTCACAATCTCTCTCTCCTCCCTCCCCTTCTCTGTTTTTCTCACTACCTCTCTCTACCCCCTCATTTACGTCTTTCTCCCAATCTCTCTCTGCCTGCCTCCCTCTCTCTCTTTCTCTCTCTCTCCCTGTAAGCTGTAGCAGGTCTTGGGGCTGAGCCATGATTATAGGGGGGTCATAGAGGCCCCTGCTCAGCCCCTCAGCCCTTGTGGGCCAATCGATCAGTTTTATTCATCTTGGGGCCCAATCCCAGATCAAAGGGTCTATGCTACTGCAAAAAAAAAGGTCACAGAAGATGCCCTGTCTGGTTTGAAATGACTCCATGGTGTCATGTGTGTGTGTGTGTTTCTAAGTAGGAGACTTTTATTGTTTGAAAAAAAAAACAGTGGCTGTGAACATGTCTGTGTGTGTGTGTGTGTGTGTGTGTGTGTGTGTGTGTGTGTCCAATACTGTATGTATTCATCTCTCCCTCTCTCTCTCTCTCTGTATGGGTGTGTATTGGAGAGTGAAGGTGTCAGTCTCTTTCTACAGTATATCTGTGAGTGTTTGAGAGAGTGGAGAGAGTGCTTGTGAGAGTGGCTGTTGGTTGTTGATTTTAAGGATGGTCTAAAAGATGCATTTTTACCACAGAATCCAATAATCAATGTGACCTAATGAAGGCATCAAACCAGCACTACCTGGGAGAAAAAGCTCTCAGATGAGCTGTGGGTATCTGTGGGTATATTCTTTTTTACTCAATGCACACACACTTGCATTAAACACACACACACACACAATTGCATCTCACATAAACCTAAAACCAACAAATCTATAAATTGTTCTAGATTGATACATTTGAAAAAAAGAAATAAGCATAAATCTTAAATTCCTAACTCTTTTGTCTTTTTTATGTTTTTATTTCTTTTTTCTAACTAGTGTTTAAGTGCTTTGAATGAGTTTAACCATCCTGACTTGTGGTTGAGTCCTTTAATTGAGTTCAGCTTGATGTGCGTTTCTGTCGTGTGTCCTACTGAGTCTTTTTAAAGCGGGCCGGCCAGTCATCTTATCCTTCAGCGGCCCATCACAAGCTCCGTGATCGAAGCAGAGTCTAAACGACGGCGCTCCCACCGAATCATCGGGACTGCACCGTGAAAAGCCCCGCCGAAATCTCCTTGAAGATGCGCTGGGCGCCCGAGAATGGAAGGCTATCGATCCGTCTGTCCGCGGATATGATACTTAAGCCTCGCTACTCTGAGCCCAGCGAGCCGGGAGATCCATATCTGAAAGACTTTAATCCGGGGCTCGGCACTCTCTAGATTGGCCCCTAACCTTAACCTTCTGACAACGGCTCCTCCTCCCTCACATCCTATCACGGCGCATCACATCAGCCATGGAAATTTAACCCTCCTCTCATCACACACCACCTGCCTTCGCTCTCTGAACGTGTTCATTACCTGCACTCGTAAGGGAGGGAGAGACAAGTGGAGAGAGAGAGAAGCTGTGAGAAGGAGAAAAAAGAGAGGGAGAGAGAGAAAGAGAATCCACTTCAGCTCATTAGTATAGGTGCCGGGTGCCAGGTTTGTCTCCAGCACTCAGAACTGAAGCCCTAGTTGTGATGGTCTTGTTACACATGCTCAACTGAACTTTCCGGAACCTTCTGGAGGTCAGATGGCTTATCTCTGAGTTTATCCATTGGGCCTCTGTATTTCGCATAAACTGTATGTTTGCCCATGTAGACAACTAACAGAGCTAAGGGAGTTTAGACCTTAGTCACAGTTGGATCTTCTCTGATTCTTAACACAAATGTAAAAATTAGGACGCAAACTGAAAGCACAAACAGAACTAGTGTTCTTCCATAAAATGTAATTTGTCACCCCTTAATAGAATTGAAATAGCATTGAAAAGCTATAGTTCAACAGTCACTTTAGTCAGTTATATTAGCACTGCACTGCATTGGTAGGATGTGGTAGATGGAACAATGCAATGCACAGCAATTCCCAGTCATTCTTTTCAAAAACATAGGTTTAGGTTCAGATCTTAATACACAGTTATTTCAAATACATTTTATGGTAACACTTTACTTGATGGGCGCCTTCATAACACATTCATAGCAGCTATCATAAATTGCACATGAAGCATTCATAACTGTTTCATGAGACATTCATACCAAACCTTTCATGAATGTGGAAGACAACAACAACAACGACAACTTAATAAAAGTCCAACAATCGCAAAGAAGCATTGCCGTTTTTGTTCCAAACCTCTTACCTGGTCACATCACATGAGTAAATTTTCTAGTCCAGTGCCAAAAAGACAGAACATGGTTTAGCTAATATTTTTTTTCCTTAATGTTAATTTTCATGTGATGTGAACAGGTAAGAGGTTTGGAAAAAAAAACGACAATGCTGTTTTGCGATTGTTGGACTTTTATTTTGACAAATTGTCATTGTTCAGTTCTCCACATTCATGAAAGGTTTGGTATGAATGTTATGAATGCTTGATGTGCAGTTCATGACCGCTCCTATGAATGTGTTATGAACGCACCCATCAAGTAAAGTGTTAGCCATAATTTTATATAAAACATCCATTTGTGTACCATTTGCCCGGTCAAGATGATTCTAAGGCCTGGTAGTGTGGGAACAGCTTTAGGAGACAGGCAGAGGGGCCACTTTCCTGGGGGCTGATTGCATGTCCCTCAGGGACCCCAGAGTTAACCCCGTGTGACCCGCTCATGACCCCTGCCACACATTAGAATGAGGATCAGCAATGGCTCTGATGTGAACAGGGAGATGGACTTGTTGGGGGGTGGGATGGCCCTATTTGGGCAGGCCAGGGATGGGGTTGTCTGTGGCTGGATGGGGTGGAATGGGCAGACAGGGCTGGATGAGGGTGGGTTTGGGCTGGGCAAGGGTTGTCCGCGTCTGGATGGGGTAGAATGGGGATGGGCAGGTTTGGCCAGGGCTGGATGGAGTTGGGGGGCGTCTGGGCCAGGGTTGAGTTGGGTGGGGTGGGCTGAATGGGGGGGTTGGGGGTGGAAAGGGTTGTCCGCAGTTGGTCGGGGCCCCTGTTTAAAATTGCGCTGCATATGCTCTGTGCTGTAATGGCCCCGGGGTTCTCCCCAGCAAGCCGCCAACAAATGAACAATTCATCATCCACAGCTGTCCACGCCAGGCCCAGGTGACTGCACCCCACACCCACCCATCCCCCACAAAACACACATACACACACACATGAACAGACACATGAACACAGAGACACTCACACATGCACACACACACACAGACACACATGAAAACACAGGCATTCACATATGCACACACACACACACACACATAAGAACACACAGCACTCATGCATGCACACACAGACACATATGAACACATGGACACTCACACAGACACACACACACACACACACACACACAAGGCAGGGGGACAACCGCTAATTGGATAGCCTGGTAAGATTAGAGGAGCCCCCTGGAGCTATAGTTCCCATCAATGGAAGCATCTCAATCCGCCTCTACGGCCACTCCGCCTGGCCTCTCATCTCCTCTCTCTCCTTTTCCTCTCCCTTCTGTTGTTCTTCTCATCTATTCTTCTCAGCTATTCCCCTCTTCTCATCTCCCTTTCTTTTCTTCTCATCCCTTTTCTCCATCTGTTCTATTATTCTCTTCTCCTCTCTTCCGCCCTCTGTTCCCTCTTCTCGTCTCTTCTCAGCTTCTCTCCTTCGTTTCACCTCTTCTGTCCCTTCTTTTTGCTACCTCCCCTCTCTCTTTCTCTCTGTTCTCCTGTCCTCTTTTCTTATCCTCTCATCTCCTCATCTCTCCCGTCTTCTCATTCTCCCTCTCATTTTCTCTACTCCTCTCATTTTTTTCTTTTCTTCTCCCCCTGTGTTAGTGTCTGTGTCCTCTGTGTGTCTTCTTCTCTTTTCTCATCCTCTGTACTCCTCATTTCTCCTCTCTTCTTCCTTTTCCTTATTCTTGCCTCTCCTCCTTAACTCTCTTATATCCTCCACTCCTCCTTCCTCCTCCACAGACACTCTCTCTTCGCCATGCTCTCAGTCAAGGCCCTGCATCCACGGGCAGCCCTGGTCGTGAATAGGAGAAGGCTGTGTGGAGTTAATGGCAGCGGGCAGATAGGGATGTTTTTGTTTTCGAATTAGGTGGAGTGTGTTCCCCAAAGCCCTCAGTTTGTGGCTTCACACTGTTCTTGTGCTGACAAAATGGCTTGTTAAACAAATCTCCCCTCCAACTGACGAAAAAAAAATCTGTCTCTTTATCTCGCTCTTTGTTTTTCTCTTTCTCCCTCTTTCTCTCTCTCTCTCTCTTTCTCTCTCACATACACACACACACACACAGTCTCTCTCACATACACACACACAATCCTGGAGATGTTGAGTGTGTGCTTTTGGTGTTAAAACAGCTCTAACTGGGATGAGTGTGTGGAGGCTGCAATTGATTTGGCGTTTTAATTAGTGGAGGAGAGTGATATCAATTACATCATGTGCACCCCCTGTCTGCAGGCTTAATAGGTGAGATGTAGCACTTTGACTGCCGGTCCTGCTGCGTTCACACCTCCTCATCCACATTTGGACCCCACTGAGGCACTATACAGTCTTGCAGCCATGCAGAAAATGCCTCTTCCTCTCCGCCTGCCTTTTGTGTTTGAACCCCCCTCGTCTCTCACACACACAGACACACACACGCATCTCTTAACCCTCTCTCTCTTGCTCTCTCTCTTCCTCTCTCTTTCACACACACACACACACACACACACTCAAACACACATTTCCTCTGAACTCTTTTTCACACACACACACACACACCTACACACACACACTCACGTGCAAGCCCTCACGCTGACTAGTCTTACCAAGAAGGCCTTTCTGTCCACTTATTTACTGCATTTGTTGTCTGGAGGTCTGGAGAAGAACAGAGTGAAAGGTGTTGATGGGCTTAAACACAATAGTTATTGTCTGTGTGTGTATGAGTGTGTGTGTGTGTATGTATGCGTATGTGTGTTTGTGTGTGTGTTATTCTTGTTTGATCGTCATGCTATTATTATCGCTGTGTATTCATTCAGCTGATATGTTTATGTTGTCTTTACTAGCATTTATTTCTGTCCCAGAAGCCCAATTGGTGGAGCAATGTGCTAGCACCACCATGTGCTGGCAATAATACACACTAGTGGAGATAAAGCTGAAAAACACTACTGTGTAAAGACTAGCAGACTTCTTCTCCCCTTTGGCTACTGAGATAGCACAGCAATGGCAGTCTGGTCTGCAGGTGTAGCATGCTAGCCCACTGTGCAAGGATCAGTAGTAGGTGTTATCATTATGCTGTGTGTGTGTGAAAAGACCATTTAAGGTCATTTAGCACGCTGAGATGATCAAGCAATAATGTGTTAACACCTTTGGCCTCAGTCCACAGCTTCAGACTTGCCACATAAGATCCATGCTTCACAGCTCACAGCCGTGCATGTGTGTGTGTGTGTGTGCGTGTGTCACTGTGGGTCTGTGTATAAGCCTGTGTCAGTGTGTATTAAGTGTGTTTCTATATAAGTGTGTTTTAGTGTGTGTGTCTGTGTGTGTGTCTGCATAAGGATGTGTCAGTGTGGGTTTGTATGTGTGTGTGGGTAAGCGTGTGTCACTGTGTGTCTCTGTTTAAGTGTGTGTCAGTGTATTTGTGTCTGTATAAGTGGGTGTCAGTGTGTGTGTGTCTGTATACAGATGTGTCAATGTGCCTTTGTGGGTGTGTGTGTTTAAGTGTGTCACTGTGTTTCTCTGTATAAGCGTGTGTCAGTGTGTATACTGTAAGCGTGCGTCAGTATGTATGTGTGTGTGCTCAGTGCTTGTTTAACTTATGTGTGTGTGTGTGTGTGTTTCTTGTGGCCAGAAGTGTGAAAAGGGTAATAGTGGCCCACTAAAGGTTTCCCGACTAGAGGCACTGAGGTGTGTGTTTGATCTTTTTATCCTTCTCTCAACTCTCACTCTCTCTCTCTATCCCCCATCTCTCTCCCTCATTCCTTCTCTCCCTTTTTTCTCTCTCCTTCTTTCCCTCTTTCTCTTTTTGTCTCTCTTCCCCTATCTCCTCTCTCTCTTATCCCTCTCTTTCTCTCTCTATCTCCCCCCATCTCTCTCTGTCCTCGTGTTGTGTCTCATCGATAAAGGACCACATCACCACAGATGTTTTTACCCTCCCCTCTCTTCTCTCTTTTTTTTCTATTTCATGCTGGAAAGAACATGCGGCCCATTTGACAGTGTCCCCTGCATCCCCCCCCCCCCTCCAGTATCCTCACTTCCCCCAGCCGCTCCAGGCGATACACGCTCCTGTCTGGCCGAGCCGAGAGAGCGGCAGCAGGAGAATACCCACAGGAGACGCTGGAGAGGTAGTCCCCAGTGTTTCTACTGCTTCTCTCTCTCTCACTTACTCTCTCTTTCTCTCACTCTCCCCCTCCATCTCTCTCTCTCTCCCTCCAACTCTTCTTCTCCCTCCAAATCTTGCTTTCTCTTTCCACCACACTGTTCTTTGCTTCTCTTTGTGTTTCTGTCCTTTTCTCTTTCTTTCTCCCTCTCTTTGTTCCTCTTTTGATTTGTCTCTCTCTGTCCACCACACTTCTTCTTTTCTTCTTCTGCCCATCTCTTCATGTTTATTTCCTACTCTCTCTCTCTCTCTCTCTCTCTCTCTCTCTCTCTTTCTTTCTTTCTTTCTCCCTCTGGTATCTGGCCCAAATGTTTGCCAGCTGCGGAGGCCTTCTGCAAACCAGGGCCAGCTACTGCCCTACACCCAAAGCTGGGGTGTGTGTGTGGGGGGGCTGGGGGTTGTGTATGCATGTTTGTTTGTTTGTGTCTGTGTGTGTGTCTGCGTGTGTGTCTGCGTGTGTGTCTGACTGTCTGTGTGTTGATATGTTCGTGTGAGTGTGTGGTGGAGAGGTTGATTTGGGGACGGGGGAATTGACGGTGAGCATTTGACAGCTCCAAGGCCATGTTGTGCTCAGCGAGAGCGCCAAATGCAGCCTCATGTCCATTTTGTCTCACAAGGCACCCACAGCTGCTGTTGCTGCACGCAGACACCTCGCTGCCTACGCAGAGGCGTGTTGTTGGGGTTGTCCAAGTCAAGCACCGCCTGCTGTCCACAGCGACAAGGCCACACAATGCCCCAGGGAGCATTCACACGCAGCACATCCTCTGGGTGGGTGGGTTTGAATGGATGGCCCAAGTGGGTGAAAAGCTCATTTTGTATTTTAACACAATCAGTTGATGCTGTAGTTAAGAAGTTAAGTAGTAGAGACAACTGGAGAAACTGATAGATATCCATAAACAATATTAAGTGTAAAATATGTTACAGTATATGAATGTCATATTGTGAATATTGACAATATATCATTTATTATTTCTTTATGAATAATAAAAAAAATACACTTAAAATTACACCTACACATAAATCTACTGCACATGTTATCTAAATTAAATGTATAATATGTGCCTTTTAGAATGAATTTGTTTTAGATCACAAATAGGATCTCATGAATTCTTAGTCCGTTTCCCCTGTTGACATCTGATTTAAAAACAGGAGTGAAGACTTGCTGTGCCAAATATGGAAGTCCCCATAATGAGCAAGCTTTGCCAAACAGGACTGTGAAACAAACACCAAGGCGATTTTCCTCTTATTTCACTTCATTTTGTTTTAATGTATTTTATTTCATTTCCCTACTCCGGCTGTTCCACCTGCCATAGAGTTTTTAGTGGCGAATAAAGTAAAGTAAAGGATTCCCTCACACATCTCTGGCCTACAATGAATCTTGGAAAAGGTTGAGAGGATAATAGCTCAAGCTTAGTCACCCTAAAGTCCTCGCCTTAACATATTCCAAATGTTTGAAAGTTTCAAAGGCTAGGCCCGCAGCTCCAATTTACTGACACTTCTCCGCACTGAGGGTCTCAGTGAGAGTATGTGGCTCTCAGCAGAAGAGCTGAATTTTCTTTGCGAGCACAACTCCAGAAGTGATATTGTGAATGACTCTGGTCAGACTTTCCTCTTGCCTTTTGTCGCAGTCACGCTCACGTGCAGCATCGCCATCGTCATCTGCAAGATGGACGTTTGTTTACAACAGAGGGGCGAAATGCGATTTCTGTGCATGTCCCTCAGGATGACACTTGTACATCAGTAACAGGAGATTAATTAGGACTGGTGTCAGGAGGGACTGGAGGATCCCTCCTCGGACTGCCAGGGGGTTGGGTGGCGTGTGGGGTCTTAACGAGGCGAGGAGTCTTAACGAGGCGAAGACGATGCATAACAGAGGCCCAGCACATCCAGGTAATTAAGGTGTGTATGAATTAGTTATTTATTTATTGAGTTATCTGTATATTGATCTATCAATCTATCGCTATAAATACTTTATAAATGTGTTTAAACACCGACTACATATTAAACATATTAAACATATGAAGGGATATTTTCCTAAGTGCTATTAAAGCCATTCAAAAGCCAAATAAATTTAAATATATCTTTATTTTTTCATTTTATTTGATTTGAAGTTAAGTGAAGTTACAGTTGGGTTAGTGTAATCTGATTTGTCTTTAAGCAATTCAAACAACAAATCGAGAAACAAAAAAATATATATTTTTGAATATTTATTGAAAATGGAGATAGCGATTTAGAAAAGATTTCTTCATTCATATTTAAAGACTAAAATCTATATGAATTGCCATGAAGTGAATCTAAATATTGATGTGAAGACACGTCTCCTTCTCTGTATCTACTCCTGACTCTCTTTTGAGAGCACTGGACCACCTGCTGAGTTCAGGCACTCACACACACTGGCCGCACTACACCACATGAACACACACACACACACACACACACACACATGCAAACACGCATGCAACTCACACACACACACACACACATGCAAATGCACGCAAAACACACACACAGATATGCACACACACACACACACATACACGCACATTCCAGCCCCAATATGGGACTGGGGATCTAAAGCCATTTTGAAGTTGCAATGCCAGCAATCTACAAAAGGGGACACACAGTGTGTGGGGAGAAAAGAAGGTGGACGAGGGGAGGGGTGTGTGTGTCTGTGTGTGTGTGTGTGTGTGTATGGGGGTTGTGTATAAAGAGAAGCGTTTCCATATGGAACAGCCTGAGAAGTACCTGGAATGATGCCACCAATCTTTGGCTGCAAAGTTGAGGAGCAGCTAATGGCAATAAACACTGCTCTGTGTTTAAGGCAGGCCCGGGATAGACAGACTGAGAGAGAAAGGGGGGTATGAGAAAGTGAAAGAGAGGGAGAGAGAGAGAGGGAGGAAGTAGATGAGAGTGAAAAAGAGAGAAAGAGGGAGGAACAGTAGTACAAGAGAGAGAGGGACAAGAGAGGGAGAGCGAGAGAGAAAGTATGAGAGAGTGTATTTGTGTGTGTGAGAGAGAGGAAATAGAAGAGAGTGAAAAAGAAAGAACAACAAGAATTCTGTTTCTTATGGAGAAGTGGTAGGAGGTACTGCTTTACCACCACTCCCCCCCCAAACACACACGAACACACACACACATTGTTCTTTGTGTCTTAGGTAGCTAGTTCTCTGCCTCAGCACACCCATCGATACACCTAGTGTCTTTCTGAAGGCATCATGTATAGCCCTCCAAAGGAGCCACCTCAATCTCTGAAGTGTGTGTCTGTGTGTGGGTACAGTATGTGTATCTGTGTGTGCAAACATCGCTAAGAAACCTAAAATTTGGCTTCACCTACACAAATAACTCCGGTTTAAGTTGTCCAACCAATGCAATTTTCACTTTGGGTCAGTAATAAAATGTTTAACTTTTTAATATAATCATATATCTATGTCGTCTAAGAAAGCAGTCATGACATATTTCTCATGTGTTTTGTGGCTACCACACATTCAGTGTGCTAAAGTTCATGCGTTTAACCTCTGTAATGGACTGTTCATGCATTAATGCCTTCCTATGGGAATCAGTTACTGCCACATTTAGTGAGGTCATTTACTGAAACACATAATTTTACACTCAGTATCTGGTGCATCAATGTGAAAAAATGACTTTTCCAGCCTGTTTTGTTAAAAAAAAAAAACAATAACAATAAAACAGATCTTTTCGAACTTTAAGAAATGTCAACATCAGACCCACAGGTCGTTCTCTCCCTCGGAATCCATGGCCTTCTGCCTTTGAGCTCCCAACGAACAGCCGGAGGTTGAGACGGCTCACGCCAGTGGCGAGCCTTGCCACGGGGAGACGGGAAAATGTCACAGCAGGGCTCCTCGACAGACAATAAAAAGCTGCCACTGCAAACCTGCAGCTGGGACACCTGGGTGGATGGCACAGATGTCAGGGACATGACAGCTCAGACCCTCTCTCTTTTCACCACCCCCTCCCTCCCTCTCTCTCTCTCTCTCTTTGTCTGTCTCTTTTACTGGACAGAGTGGATGTGATGTGGTTCATGTGCACCGGGAGAGTTCCTGCACTGGGCTGTGTTAGTGTAAGAATGAGCTAGAGAGGTGTGTGTGTGTGTCTGTGTGTGTGTGTATGTGTGAGTGTGTGTATGTGGGGGGTAGCCCAAGAGGGAGAAAGGAGATTTTCTACACTGGTAACAGGGATAAAAATGTAATAACATGCATGACGACAGGTCTCCCTCACTCCACTGCCGTGGACTACATTAGTGGACCGGTCCTCTGAGGGAAGGTGGGGGGCGTGGGTGGGGGTTAACACATGGAAATAGGCTCGAGGAGAGAGGGAGAAGGAGAGAGAGGGAGAGAGAGAAGATAGAGGAAGGGGGGACAGACAGATCAGAGGGATGGATGGAAAGAGGGGGAGAGGGAGAGAGAAGATGGAAAAAGAGGATGGATGGCAAAGAAGAGAAAGGTAGGAGACAGAGAAAGAGAGTGGGTGACAGACAGAGGAGTAACTAGAGAGAGAGAGAGAACTGCTTCAAAGCAGTATAGAGTTTGTCAGCAGAAGGAAGCAGATAGGGTGTCCTTAATCCATGCAATATTAATGTCTAAAATATCATTAATAAGCGTTGCAGAGAGTGAGGCCCGTGACCACACCAAGAGCAAGAGCTGGCGGACATGAAGGTACCTGCCAGGGCTTGTCTGCCAGAGCCGGGGCTAATGAATGAATAGAAGCTTCTCCGATCAATCACGCCGGCTTTGTCCCGGCCCGGCTCGGAGAGGGGAGAGAGCGGAGAGAGGGGAGCGCGGAGGTGAGGTCTGCTGCAGGGTGACCAGCACTGTCAACCGGAGCCAGAGCTGCAGCCAAGAAACTGTCGCCGCATGTCAATGAGGCGCGGGATTAATGGCACTTTGCTGCCGTACCGTAGAAGCTGCTGGGGAGGGACCTACAGTATTAGGTGTGGGTGTGTGTGTGGGAGGGGGGAGTGTGAGGTGTGTGTGGGCAGGCGTGGTTGCGTGGGCATGTCTGAATGTCTGGGTTTGAAATGCTGTATGTGTTTACTTACTGTACGTGTCTGTGCACATGCTTTTGTGTGTGTGTGTGTGTGTTTAAGTCCATTGTGCTGTTGTGTGTAGTGTATTCACATATTTGCCCATGTGACTTACACAAAACTTCAAACAAAAGGCAATCTAAGTTAGATCCACTCCCACTGAAATAACTAACTAAATAAATAGCAACTATAATTGGGGAAAACAGGTAAAGAATTCTGTTTCCTTTCTAAAGAGTAAAATTGTGGTTAGGCTTTTGTGCCAAAGCGAATGGTGGCACAGCATATGGGTCATACCTGAAGATACTGTTTAATTGGATCTCCTGATAAAGTAGCCCAAGTGTGTTGGTCCTGCCGTTTGATTTCGACTGAGATTGGGGTCAATTGGTGTTAGTTATATATTCTCTTTTAAAGTGGATCATAACATTTACAAGTGGGGACTCTAGACTTTAACAATCCGTAAAGCCATGTGTGTCCAACACCAAATGACTCTTTCAAACGGCAGAGCAGGCCCTGATCAAAGTCTACCTGCCGTATCTACGGGCTACAACGCCCAAATGAGCCGGAAAGATCCTCTGTGTTTTTTTTTCTTCCCCTCCTCTGTGAAACTGTCCCCTCATTAGAACTGGCGCCCTGAGCGTGAGACACAAACTCCATGCTCACCGAGAAATTCATTAGCAGCGGGCGGCATTAACATCATTAGGAAGAGCACCTGAAGTTCCCTTTGCTGCCGAGGCAGACACAGACCCATTGGGAATGTTCAAGGAGACGTCCGGCCTAAATCAAGCCAACCCCTGTTCCTCGAGCACACTGAGTGCCGAGATGTATTTAAATGAGACCCCTTGCTACTCTGCTACCACTGCCACGCCGAGTGCTGCCGCTCGGAAGGGGAAGAAGAAAATTTGGTACCTCACAACAAGGACTGAATTTGCAAAATAGAGAGTGAAGCTAACTGAGAGGGACAGAAGAGAAAAGAAAAAAGAACAGCGTTTTTTTTCACCTTAATTAGTTAGCCCTGTACCTATTTTTATTGCAAAGGAAACTAAAAAGATGGATGGAAAATGAAGGAAATAAAAAGGAAAATAACCATAAAAGAATCATAAACATGTCTGATAATTTCAGAAGTGCAAAATCATTTCAGTGCTTAAAAACATCTTGAGCTTATTTGCTATGGACAGCCGAAAGCTGTGTCACTTATACGGTAGCTAACCTTCTAACTCTCTGTCTTTCCATTGATCCAGTCAGTGCCAGT
>JAGFZM010004684.1:35496-68891 GCA_017657215.1 Limnothrissa miodon | reverse complement strand
TTGTATCTTCTTGTATCATACATTCTTTACAGAAAAGACACTGCCTCAGATCAGTTTTACAGATTTTCAATGTAGCTTACTGAAATTGTGCTGTACTGTCCTCAACTTGTACTCTTAAGGAACAAAAGAATTTCAACAACATTTCTTTGGCTTTGTAGGACTTGTAAAACAGAAGGCCTTGTTAACATTGTTAATCTTCCTTTTTTTCCATTTTATTTACAGGTAGAGTACAAATGTTTCTTGTGGCAACATGAATACCTCTGGTCCAGTCACATTTTTCATCATTGAAGGACTGCAGGAGAAAAGATTACTTATGTTTGGTGTATTCCTAACAATTTACATTGTAGTTTTGTGTGGAAATGGCATGATCATATATTTGGTGAAGACAGATCCAAAACTCCAAACGCCCATGTACTTCTTTCTCCATAACCTTTCTTTTGCAGACATGGTGTACACCACCATAACCATACCCAACATGCTGTCTGGCCTCCTGCAGAATGAACACATAATTTCCAAAACAGGTTGCATGTTGCAGATGTATTTCTTCCTCTCCATGGGCTCCTCTTGCCGTGGCATTTTGACCGCCATGGCTTTTGACCGCTACGTGGCCATCTGCAACCCTCTCCGCTACACCACCATAATGACCAAACGCCTTTGTATTTTGCTGGTGTTTGGGGCGTGGTGCTTTGGCTATTGTCTAGTCATGCCTGCTGTAGTACTCGCCACACAGTTAAACTTCTGTGGGCCCAACAGGGTGAGGCACGTCCTGTGTGATCACTCCTCAGTGGTGGCACTAGCTTGTGGCAGCACGATCATTAACAACATTATGTCTCTTACACTCGCCATGATCGTTCTAATCGGGACGTTCGTCCTCATTCTAGCATCTTACATCACCATAGGCAAGACAGTCTACCGCATGGGCAGGGCCGAGAGAATCAAGGCCTTCGGCACCTGTGCCTCTCATTTGATAGTCGTCTGCATCTCATACGTGTCGGCTACGTGTGTGTATGTCTCCTACCGCGTGGCCACATTCTCCCCTGACGCACGCATGATTGTGGCAGTGGTGTATGCTGTTCTTACTCCTTCTCTCAACCCCATCATTTACAGCCTGAGGAACAAAGAGCTTTGGGAGGCAATGACTAGAGCCCTCAGTAGATGTGGGGCCTTACCAAACTCTCACAGAAAAAAAAATCCTGCTGCATCCTAAAGCTGCAAATAAAACATTTTATAATGTTGTTTATTAAGTTCATTAAATGCACTCTATTTCTGTAACCAAAAGACTTTAATTTATTTTAATCAATCTAGATTATTTTATTTGTAAAATCATAAAAATAACACTGTACCATATGGTGATAACACTTACGTGTTACAAAAAACGAATATTTGACTTGAGCTGATTGCAAAACATTTTTGTTATAACTACTATGTTATGTTTTGTCATGTAATCTTGTCTCATCTCCTGCATTCTTCATTAAACACATTTAACTAAATCATGTTCAAACTTTTCCTCTGTATTATGCCTACATACTGTACAGACCAATTGTTTATAACAATAATGACTTTAAAAGACATAATGTACTGTTGTGTTGAGGTGACAAATCCAAAATGACATAGTCTGTTGTGTAAGTTAACCATTTCAGGGACATTCTCTGGTGTAACCAATTATATAATATTAAAATAATCTGTTGTGGGATAACCAATTCAAAAAGACATCCTTTGATGTGCAGTAAGTTCAGTTCAGTTTCTAGTTTATTGTCCCCTAAGGGGGGAAACTTCTCTTGCAGCAGGAAAACATAATACATGGTAGCACAACAATTGAAAACACATACAAATAAATAACACAGACTACCAATTAAAACACGCTGTTTCACATATAAACAAAAAAAATAAGCTGGACATTGCAGGCCTGCCGTCTATTTCTACATGCAGACATTTACCCTTTTGCTGAGTCTGATCGATGGTGTTTGTGATTATCAAGACAGTCTACCACATGGGAAAGGCCGAGAGGATGAAGGCCTTCGGAACCTGTGCCTCTCATCTGATAGTCGTCTGCATCTCGTACGTGTCGGCTATGTGTGTGTATGTCTCCTACCGCGTGGCCACATTCTCCCCTGACGCACGCATGATAGTGGCAGTGGTGTATGCTGTTCTTACTCCTTCTCTCAACCCCATCATTTACAGCCTGAGGAACAAAGAGCTTTGGGAGGCACTGACTAGAGCCCTCAGTAGATGTGGTGTCATAACAAAGTCTCACAAGAAAACAATCCCTGCTGTATCCTAAAGGTTGCAAACCGATGATTTTACAATGTTGTTGTTTTTTATTCCTTAATCACATGAATTTGAGTTATTCTATAATGCTATGTAATTATTGATTTTTTTTTTGCATAAACTATTACTAAAAGCCTATCTCTCTTTCACAGTGAACTCATCTATCCTTCACTCTGCCATTGTGTTTATTTCATGTTAACCAGTTTGCTACACCAATTTGAACTTGTGCTAATACTTTGCATATGTCTTGTCATTGCCTATTGCCACAGACCTCTGTAACAATGCATAATGCAAGTTTTCGGCTCTAATGCACTATATATGGCCTGTGGACCTCAATGAAACTACCCACCTCTTCATTACATAAAACTCATTCAATGTAGCCTACTGTATAGAAGGTTCTACAGAGTGAGAGTGAGAGATGTGCTTATGCATGTGAACACAAACACACCAAGACTGTCTGTCTGATCTGTAAGTAAGACTGCTAATCAATGCTATTTGTTCACACAGCCTTTATAACAAAAGTCATGTATGTCAGAAAAAAAACTAACTCTTTTGAAAGGAAAAAAATAGAGAAAAAACCCTGACATTTCATTTAAAGTTACTGGAAGATGATACTGTTAATGTAGGTGATTTGCTCTGCCACTGTAATTCTTTATCATGTTAATTGAACTTATGTATATTTAAGGTATATGTGTGTCTATATATGCCTATTCCAAAACAAAGCTGCCTTGTGTGTGTGTGTGTGTGTGTATGTGTGTGTTTGGTCTAGTGAATGGTTTTAAAGCCCTAATATTAGGACTAATGCTGATGCCGCATAACAATGGTTAAAAAGGAGAAGAGTCTGTGTGTTTGTCTCTGTGTTTATTTTTTAAAAATCCCATTTTTATATAAATGTAGTAGCAGACCCACCAAATATGTGTCAGACACGCCTTGGTTCAGATTTCTCAGATAGTTGACTTGGCCCTGGCTGTAAGTTAATTTTATTCCTATGTAAGTTTGAGTACTGGATCCTTAAAAGTCAAAGGAAATAAACTCTTGCACTCTTTCACTGACCTCTTTTTATCTAATCTCAATGAGTAAACAACATTCTAGAATTGTTTCATATGTTTTTCTTTTGTCACAAGTAGCTAGTTAGTCAAAATTATTTTTCAAACAAAACCTAAATGTGTTATATACACCCTGACATTACATTTACATTTATGCATTTAGCAGACGCTTTTATCCAAAGCGACTTACAAAAAGAGGATAACAATCAAGCTACATAGCAGAAACCTTAAAGAGCATAGTGCTAGGGAATAGTGCTTCAGTTCAATTTAGTGCTAGGACATTAGTGTCTCAAAAAGTCCTGACATTATCAGTTTTATTTTAAATTTTTTATTTCTTAAACAAAACATCAGACTACGTAGCAAAGGCTATCTAAGCTGAGAGGGTTAAGGCCTGTAGCTCTGTAAAAAATATTAAACTACTAACTTTGCAAAGCGCAGATATAATGTATGGATATTAACACCAACAAAAAAAAATCATAACTTTAATTGCCACAGGCCTGACATCAAAATCTAACCTGTAGGCCTGATATCAAAATCTAACCTGACACCTCAGGTACTGTATATCACATGCAGCATGCAGCATGCAACATGAGCCTCTGTGACTACTCCTCCATGGTGAGGCTTGTCTGTGATGACACGTCTGTGAACAACTACCTGTCTCTGTCCCTCGCCATGGTCGTCCTCCTGGGCACGTTTTTTCTCATCCTGGTTTCCTACATCAGCATAGGCAGAGCGGTGTATCACATGGCCAGAGCCGAGAGGATCAAGGCATTCACCACCTGTGCCTCTCACCTGATAGTTGTCTGCATATCGTACGTGTCGGCCACGTGTGTGTATGTCTCCTACCGCGTGGCCTCCTTCTCCCCTGAACCATGCATGATTGTAGCAGTGGTGTATTCTGTTCTTACTCCTTTTGTTCATTATTATTGGAAGGCTGAGGAACAAAGAGCTATTGGAGGCACAGACTAGAGTCCTTGGTACTGTAGGTGTGACCTCTCAGAAAACCAATTCATATTACAGTCTAAGTATGCAGGTAATCAATATACGTAGGGTGTTATCACAGATTCAGTGTCTCTAATCCAGTGGTCCCCAAACTCCCAAAGGATTCTTTTTCAATGAATGAATGAACAAACAAACACGATAAACAAATATGTGTGTACATAGTAAGTTGTTTTGGGGACATATTTTCTTTTTAGAAGTAATTTACAGATTTATTTTGTGCACCCCTAGAATTGATTCCGGTCCCCTATGTATGTATACAACTGAGCTTGGCCGCGTTTCCCAGATTAGTTAAGAAGCTCTTAACGCTAAGATCTTCTTTGGAGCGCTCTTAAGAACGCTGTGAACGAAGAATGCGTTTCCCAGAGTCGCTCTTAGCTTAAGAAGATCTTTCACTAAGAAGGAAACGTAAGATCGAGCTGACCAACTCTTAACAGCCTTCTTAGCGATCAAATGCTCACTTAGCGATCAAATGCGTGTACATTTCTAGGCTTTAGTCAACCTGGTTTCACAGCTTTTCGTGATAGTGTCACGAAAATAGATTCTATTGAAACGTGATACATCACGATTTTTTCGTGCATGGACCACGTTTCCCTTATATGTATTCTTTGGTGATCAAGCTGCGTCAGGGAAATGTATATCTAATGTTCAATGTTGAAATGCGCTCTGTGGACCACTGGCGCAAGAAACATAGGCTAATAGTAGAGAATTTTTTTTTTGTTTTGAATTTCACGTTTATGTGTTTATACATACATAATAACACATATCAACATCCCTGTGGCATTTCACAGCAACCCTGAATTACACTCATTTAAATGCAGAATGATCCAAACAACACATGGTTGAAAAGGAAACCAACGTTTATTGAAAGCATAACGGTGAAGAACCGTGCATGGCAGGCCATAGAGAACATGTCACCCTCCAGCCCATGCGGCCTGCGTGACTGGGTGAGTGTGCGAAAGAGCACTGAGCAGGATGACCCTCACTCACGATGAAGAAAAAGTCCTGTCGGTGCCTGCTCTTTGCGACTTCCATTCTCACATGTGTGTGCCAATATTTACGGGGGTATATGCGCTAATGGGCTTGATTTCTACTTGGATACACATGATGGCACACACACACGTTATCAAAATGAACTTAATGACATCCGCGTGCAAACATGCTACTTATGGTTTTCTTTTTATTATTTTTTTTAGTTTCTTTTTATTTTATTATATATATATGGTTATCTCAACACAATGTGAAACTAATTCACAAACTCAGTACTCATCATGGATATCGCCCCTGAGCTTAATTGCACCCGTGTGGTGGGACCACGGTGCGCCGTGAGTGACTTATGCGCTGAGAAAGGGTTGGGTAATCAATTTGCCAGGCATCGATTGACTCTGTTTCAGCACCACCGTGGTGAACAGCTCTCGTTAAGAGCTTCTTAAGAACCTTCTTTCGCTTGATCTTAAGATTCTCCTAAGAAGGCAGTTAAGAACGCATCTGGGAAACACCCGTATCTTAACGCTCCTTCTTAGCGATTCCTTCTTTGGAGCCTTCTTAAAGGTTAAATTTCAGGTTAACCACCACCATCAATTAATGTGCACATAAAGCGTTCAATGTGTATATATTTGAAGGTTTTTGTCTTGAAATGTGTTAAAATAACATTTATTGCGGTTTGAAAAAAGGCAGCGAGTTCGTTGTTATTTCCGAGTTATGTCACAAAAGGAACTCATAAGAATCGGCACAACCTAAAATGCTTAACGTGTAAACGCAAAACGTAGCTTAATGTACCAAAACAGCGATCAATCATCACCAAGTTTCTCATGGACGTCTCTTTTTAGGCCTTCTTTCAGCTCTCTAAATATCAAAACCAAATTCCCAAAACTATGGATGATACCTAGCCTACGCTTTTTCCTCTGCATAGGCGCCCATTGTAGCCTACAGACAAAGCTTAACGTTGCTTAATGTGCCAAAACAGTGATCAATCAAAACCAAATTTCTCATGAACATTTATAGACATGCTTACTTTCACCTCTCCTAATATCAAAACCGAAATCCTAATATTATAGATTTGTGGGTTAAGCAATACTCTTCCATAGGCGCCCATAAAGAACATAAGTGAGGCCACTCTCGCGCTAACGCAATGCAATGGAGAACGAGGGAGACAGTGGTGGAAACCCAACGAATTCTTTACTGACGGTAGCCCTACAGTGTTGAGCCTGTCAAGCGTGAGAGAGGAAATTGTCAGGAATCATGGCCCTGAAAGAGTTATTGAAGCTTGGTGTGAGGAGAATGAATGGCGTGTTGGTCAGCTGTCCTGGTGAGCAGCTAGCTGGAGTGCTAATATAAGAGAGCCTAAATATTCTCAAAATCTGGCCATAACGTAGAATAGCAATGAGGGTCAATTATTGAATTCATTACTTACATGGTGTTGGTAGTCTTATTCAGAGCCGTAGTGATGCACATTGTAACGTTACAGGCAAGCCATCATGTCAAGATGCATTAAATGTCAAGTAGGCTAACTGTTCCTTATGTGGTAGCCTATATTCCTTGTGATTTAATTAGCAATGCCCATCATCAGAAAGAAAATAAATGTACTGATGTCGCCCTCACGTTATGTTTGACAGTTATTTGTGTGGGCTGTGCCGTGAGATAAACGTATTTTGAAGCTAAAACTAAGTACTAAGAACCTCTCAAAACTAATTAACACTAACGCAGTTCTTGCGGTGAGTTCGTGACGTAACGCTCCACCTTGTGGAAGTGAGTGGTAGTGGTTAAAAGTACAGTTTTTTCCTGTTATATTCAAAAATGACCATACACAACTAGGTTTGGTAGTTCTAATATTTATGTTTAATAACCATATAGCATTAACTCTGTAACTTTTCAACCTGCAATTTACACTTTAAGTCCTTAAGAAAGATCGAATCTGGGAAACGCGGCCCTTGTGAGCTTAACAAATACCATATAGAGTTTGTGTGTGTGTGTGTGTGTGTGTGTCTTTGTGTGCTTATTTTAACTTACACACAGAGAACATGAAAAACCATTTAATGTACTTCAACAAGACATTCAGAGGATTGCAAACAGTTGGGTGTAAATCTAATATCTTTTCTTCATCTCTCATGTTATAGCAGCTTCAGAACGATTACCTCCTTATTTTCTCTTTCCACTTTCCAATGCAGCCTCAAGGACTTCTCTACCAACCTTATAATGTTCAAGTAAAAGCACTCTAAGGCCTTATCACACACCACAAGTGTGAGAGCAAGCATCTCTGATCTGCATCGTCAGCCGCTGAAATTGATGAATTGCTACACATTAGCCCCTATTCAAACAACAGATGTTAATTCGCTTCAAATGTGAATTATCTGATCATTTGTGTCAGGAAACATAATATGAATGGCTCAGATTATCGCAAATTTGGTTCCTCCCCTGATGCACACAATGTCCTTTGTTCCTGCAGGTAAAAGGGCTTCTGGGGGACGGGGGAGAGCTGCCTCCATTAAGAAGCAGAATGTTGCGCCGTCTCATTACAGTCACGTATACACTGTCCTTAGGGCTGTGCTTGTAAGATGGATGGGAGGGGTCTCTTATTTAGTAAACATTAGCTATTTTGGCATGGAGCATCTATTCTCATTTCTGGCCTTGCCTTCGGAATTCAGAAATCATGAACAGGAATGTCAGGCAGGGAAATACACTGGACCCAGTGTACACTGGCACACTGCAGTAAATAAACTGAAATACTTATATAGAGTTGCAAACTGGCAAACAGCCTTCTTCTGAAGTCAAACGTGCTGTGTCACAGATAGAGCCGCAATGTTTCTGAAAGGTGAGCAAAATAATTCTATAAAATGCAAATATATTGCTCTGATGTCCTTTTATCAATAGATTTACATTACTGTAGATATTCTACTTTGTACCCACAGGACTCACACCTAGTAAAGGCAAATACCTTGTATATTAGAGTATACTTGGTCAATAAAATCTGTTTCTGATTCTGATTCTAATAGTATTTAGAGCCGAGTGGAGGTCCAAATGAGGCTTCATGTGATCCATAGGATTGATTAAACCAAACAAATGACCAAAGCATATGCCTGTGCTCCACTGACCAGGGGGCCTGATTTTGCAACTGGCCATAAGATAAGACGCTCATTGTGAGCACATTGCAGCTGCCCCAAACCCAATAACAAGCGGGCTGGCCAGCTTAATGGGACTGATTGCACTTGACAGTGTGATGTGGTCAAATAAAGCTCTCTGAAGAACTTGAACTCTTTATTGGACATTAGTGGACGGGGTGAGCAGTAATGACAGACAACATCCCCATCTAATTGATGATGCCACATGTAATCTTCAGTTCTCATTGCACTGGTTAACGGCCTTGGAGGCAACACAGTCCATACAGGACTTGACACCGGAGCAGATCTCTTGACCAGAGATCCTTGCTGATGCAGTGAACAATTAAGACAAACGGGTTTGCATTAAATATTTCAAATATTTTGATTTTAGATGCACATCAGGAGGATAATTTCTTTTTGTAGATTGTTGATAATTGTGTGCATGTGTGTGTGTCTGTGTGTGTGTGTTTGCACACATTCTCACTGAAACAAACAGACATTTTTAGTCTTTGGTGGTTAAGAAAACATATGGACATACAAAACATCTGTCCCGTCTGAGTCTAGGCATTTTATTCATATGTGTGTGTGTGTGTACACACACAAACAAACACACACACACACACACACACACACACACACACACAAATACATATACATACATATACATTTTATAATATAACAAATCTCTGAGAAAAACTGTGGCCATCCATGCGGCCTCAATTTGTCCAATGTGAAAGCTGTGTGACCTCATGCCATGATTTTATTGCTCTTGACCAGTGAGAAATTAGACGGCGATGACCTTAATTGCCATAATTTTATGTTACGCTCGTGTCAGTGTGGCCTAAATTAACTGGACACTGTCTGTGTCATATCACATGACTGTTTTATTCAAAATGAACGGATTTAATAAAAGTAAAAAAAGTAAATGTAATAAAAAATCCAAGAGGATAATAGAACAGGCATCTGAATAATCTTTGGTGTATGACAATATGTGAAAAAATGAAGATTTTTTGTGAATCACTGTAGGTAGATTAATACTGAATAACATTTAGAAAGTTTTTTTTTAATTATAGGCTATATTTTCCTTTGGAAAAATAGTGTTTGAGAGCAAAAAAAATAGTGTTAGTTGTTTGGGAGCAAATTATGCACTAACTCTGTGAACATGCTGTCTTTACATTAGCAAATAATTAAAAAGTAATCAGACACCCCTTCATCGATGAAGTCGAACGATTGTGATTTTTGTTTGGAGTTGTTGAGCCCCATTATGGGTGGCAGCTGTGGTATTCAGTAGTCCTGCAGGTACCTTGTAAAATAAAATATAATTATGTCAGTTATGTGTCATTGGCACAACAAGTAGACTTTGTTTGTGTTGATTTCCTTGGAGTAAACTACCCATAGGTCTCATTCAGAGGTTTCAGTCACGTAACAGCAGCCTGCTGGTTGGCACAGTGTGTGGACACAGCCAACTAAATGCAATCAGACACAAACACGCAAACAGACACACACAAAGGATCACTTCTGCAGACATATGTCCGAATTACTTGGCCATTTTTTCCAAGCTATCTTAAAAAAACAAAACAAAACCAAAAAAAAAAAACATGGATTCTCCTTTCTTCCCTTGCAGGCAATCACCTCTTCTCATATACATCCGAACAAATTGATTCCCTTTTAACAAGGGAAGATAAAGACCATGGCAACAGAAATACCTGTAAGTGAGACATAATGAGAGAGAGAGACGCCCCCCGCGGAGTCTATTCACCAGTCGCAACAACATGCATTTAAGCCCTCAGTCCCCCTCAACAAGCACAGCCTCAGCTACGTGAGGAAGCTGGAAATGTGATTAAAATTATAGTTCTTTGGCTCTTACTTCATCTATTAAGATAAGCCTCTTGTTCGGGACATTTTTATATACATATAATGAGGCCTGGGAATAATTTAACATTTTCCTCCCCACTGCTCGGCATAAAAGGATCCCGGTGGAGCCTCCACTCCATTTCTAACCTGCACAAAGCCAGAGGTTTCAGAATAGCAAATGGTTTTGTGTGTGTGTGTGTGTGTGTGTGTGTGTGTGTCAGAGAGTTAGTGGGTATGTGTGTGTGCCACTACATCCCAATGGCTCCATTCTCCCCCTCACTTACAACAAAGAGATGATAAGAATCAAAGCCTTTTCTGTGCATTGTTTTCATTGTAGGACATTTTGTGCTGAACAGAACAGCACAGCTTTCACATTGTCTGGACTCAAAAAAAAAAAAAAACACCTCAGTCATCTGGATCATGTGTTCACCATTTCACTTATCGTGTAGCCTAGACTGTTGGTGCATTTCCATTATGGGGCAAAAACCTGGTGTTTGGGGTAAAGCCTTGGACTTGGTCGATGGTGGCACAGTGTTAGAGATGCAATTCGCCAACCGATGGGTTGCAGGTTGCTTCTGCCACTGATGTGAATGGGTGAATTTGAGGCAAACATTGTAAAGCACTTTGAGTGCTCATATGAGACGAACTAGGGCCGTGAAACCGATGGTCTCAGGTAGGACCTGAAGTTGGGTAGAAGACTTTGTACCGTAATATCAATGGAATCAAACGTAACAATCAGGTAGCCCAACAAAAAATATAGACATTTACCTGCACACTATGCTACCAGTATTTCAGTTAAAATGAGAAATGGACACTATTTATCACTGGTGGCAAAAACAAGTTCACACGCCACCTTTTTTCAATTTGGAAATATGTTTTTCCCTTAACTTACACAATTTCATACCTGTATCATCTTACTGCACAGACTCAATTGCTCTGGTGTGTGATGCTACTTTTTTCACATTTAGCTTTAGCGATTAAGTGCGTGCACTAAGATGAGACAGGTATGTATCAACTCACCTTAGAAAACTAGTCTTTTGAAAAATACTGGCGTGTTCCTTTAATTAAACATTCCATATGTAAAGAAAACATTCACTTAAAAGTGCTGAGTTTTAACTCGGTAGTTGAAAGGCAGGGCCCAGGATATGCTACAGTGTTTAGCCCAGGGAAAAGCCTAGGCCCGAGCCCGAGTCTATAGATTTCACACTTATCTGGTAACATGACCTTTAGATGACAAACCACATACCCCAAGCACCAACTAAACCTTTACCCTGGCAAATACTGTACTGCATACTGTAATGTCACACCACATCGACACACACAAACACACACACACACACACACACTATTCTTCATTCATATGACATAAAGTATATTTTTGAGAAAGTTGCGACATTTTTTGCTGTGTGAAATGTGACTAATCAATTCAGTATTTCCTTGGCAGTATGTCGAGTAGGAGGACAGTCATACACATCTCTAACAGACAAACACACATATCCCTTAACAGGCAAACACACACTCACACACACAGCCCCTAACAGACTCACACACATAGCCCCTAACAGACATACATACACACATAGCCCCTAATAGACATACACATAGCCCTTACCAAACACACACTCACTTAGCTCAACAGGTTTACTGTAACACGTGCTGAGTGCTATCTGTAACTGAACCGACACACACAAAGTCCCTAACAGACACACACATAGCCCCTAACATGTTTACTGTAAAATAAGAGGTTTGTCTGTTTTTGTTTTGTTTATTTTTTATTTGTATGTTTTGTTTTTGTTTTTTTTTCTGAGTTTTGTCCTAGTGGTTGTGACCTGTTGCTGTTGTTTTCTCAGTAGACATCTCCGTAGAACTCTGATGTACCATGTGATCAGCTATGATAATGTTATGTGCAATGTGAACTCCTTACTCGACATGGAGATGTTTCTAGTGAGGGAATGCCTCTGTTTCCCTCACCCTATTATGTCAAGAACAAAGTTCACGACTCAAACAAATAAAAGAGAAAAAATAACCCTACCACACACACACCCTATGGACATATTCCTGTAGCTTCTTTTCTGTGAAAGCTGTGCAGGCCCAGAGCCCAGTTACAAAATGATGCCATTTGATTGTGCTCTCCTATAAATAAGCCTCTGTAACAAAAGGATGCCAGCGCACCATCAGAGCTCGGAGCCCAAAAACAAACGCCTTGGGGACAGCGCGTGTCTTTACCGTGGCACATATCAGATTTCAGTGTTTCGGCTCCCACTCCCTCTCCATCTCTGCACCTCTGAGCTCTCCCACATTTCTTTTGTATTCAAATTCCAGAGAAAATGAAAAGAAACAAAGACGACAGAGGGATGTTGTTTTCCTCCACTGCGCCAGGCTGAAACCAAGCTGATGTGAACGCCTCAATCTTTAATGATGCAAAAAAAGACAACCAGCACTGTCCCATGGGGCCCTCTTTAAGTGATGTGTGTTTGTGTGTGTTTTCATGAAAACAAAAATGAAGATACACAACAAAACAACAGTGCAGCTGTGAAAATGTATGTCTCGAGGACTGATGGGCAATGCACATACGCAGACACACACACACACATGGAAGTTAAAAAACATCACTCACACATTTTAAATGTTTTATTTTACTGAAAAAATGTAAGTATCAATGTATTATATAGGTGAGTACCCTACTGCTTACTTTTTTTAAATCATACTCCACCTGGCCTACATACAGTTATCATGTTGCTTATGGGAGTTCTCCACTGAATGATACCAGCTTGGTTCATTTCAGTTTGGTTCTATCTTGGAACCCTGGCCAAGGTGGGACCAACAAAGGTACCAGAAAGCCAGGAAGAGGTACCAAATTTTGGTTATGGAAAAGCAAAAAGAAGCTAGAAAGAGTTGACCCGAACCGAGCTGTTAGCAGTCTGTGGAGAACCCCCAGTAGACTTTGAATAAAATGGAACTGTACACTAGCACCTTCCTCTGGCCTGTAAAAGTGCTGTGCGTTGCATCACACACAGGACAGTTACTTATTACACCCCAAATACTGTAGCCCAGTCTCCTCAAACTGGCTTTGCGATTTGACAACAACTGTGGGTTTCTGTGACTGAAGACAGTTGAGACAGACTCGTTTCTCCAGTGAGACTGAGAAACAGATGGGACCTCGGGGTGGCACGTGTATGCATCAGTTCTTCTGATCCACTAAGTCTGTACCAGAGGTTGGTCTTGTGAACAAGCAGCCAGCAAAAACCCTGCTGCTGTGAAAACCTGACGGCACCAGAGAAGGCTGTCACTTTGGGAGATGGCCATCCTGGTCTTCCTTCCAGCACATAACCAGTGTTTTTATTTATTCTTTTATTTATTTTTATACATTCTCGTTCTCCGTGCTTCATGCTTCTCAGGTGCACTTTTGTGGTTGGCATCTGTTGGACAGGAAGGCAGATTGTCTGTCCGTTTCCAGGTGGGATGTTGCCTGCCAAATCGAATGCATCTGCTTCACATCAGCCCTGTTCAGTGCACGCAAATGTGGCAGGACTTGTTCGACATATACGGCATGAAATGAAAGCTCAGTCTGTAGACTTTTTGAGCTTGAATACCCATATCAATGGAAGTGAAAACAGACAAAGTGTGCCTTCAGTGAACAGTAAGTCCGACACATAGGCCAACTGTTGTGTGGTTCTATTGCAGTGATAATAATAATGTTTTTTTCTGATTTGTTAAAATCAGAGAAGCAGGCCTTCAGTAACCAGTAAATCTCATCCATAGACCTACTCTTGTTTAGATTGGTGATAAATGTTTTTCTTTTTCTTTTTTCTTATGAAAATTATTTTTCTGTCGTTTTAAAGCTCTTTAGACACTTAAGTACATACAAATTGAATTAGACAAAAGCCTGATAAATGACATGACAATTCTATAACCTCATCTGTTTTTAATCATGAAACCTATTCAGCACAATCAGTATTTAGCATGGGGAAAGGACAGTATAGACACTACAATCATTTGTATTAGCTGAGTATGTCTATTGCACTACTGTATGTTAAGGGCTTAAAGGTGATTTATGAGATGTTCCACAATTTAATTTTTATCTCAAATCGTAGGCATCACTCCTTGATTGGCTCACTTTCTGCCTCCTGAATGTACTATGAAAAAAAATGGTCTCGAAAGACAACAGGGCTGTAATCAAACAAACACTAGCAACAGGGGGATCTGAACTTAAACATAACAAACAAAGGCAAACTAATTGTCAACAAGATGGGGTAGGAGTTAATGCATGTCTTCTACCCTCAAGTTGTCGATTGGTTGGCCGTGGTTTGTTGTGTTTAGGTTTGTTTGTTTATTACAGCCCCTGTGTTTATCTTTTGAGAATAGGGTTTTTCATAGTGTAGTCTGGGGGCAAAAAGCTAGTCAATCAAGGGGAGATGCCTGCTATTTGACATAAAAATAAAATTGCGCTAAAACCCTGCAACATATCAGAGCACATTTAAGTCACTGTCCATGCATGGCTAGCCAGTATCTTAATCACTACTGTCGTGAACCTAGCATCTTGAGACATGGACAAAGGCGTTATAACTGCAGTACAGTCTGTATTATCTGGTTAAGTGTGTGGCAATGTGTTTAGTGCGCAAGACACTTGTCCATGTAAGGCAATAAAACAGTAAGTCTGGGTTGGGGACTGGGAGATGAGGGGAGGCGTCTGAAAATGTTTTATGCATTCTCATTCATATGCAGAAATTACATTTGGGATCCATTTGAACACATCTCATACTTAATACTTTCTCTGGCTTTCGGGAACGCTTCAAATAGGCATATCAATGCTGTACATTTGAACACTTTTGAGCACAACAAAGGTAGCAAAATCTCTGTGGTCCTTGCAGTCCCAATCTCAGATGGTATTCCTCCAAAAAATAAATAAAAAATAAATAAAATAGTCTGGTCTGGATTCCATGGTGTCATGAACATGTGGTTGTATTTTGCATTCGGGGGGTTTAAATTGCATTCACGGCGGCTGCCGCCCAGTCAGTCGCCTCCCCTTCGACCCTTCTACCCCCTCCACCCCCCCACCCCTCCATCTCATTTCTTAGGCAGAGGCGAAAAGCCCCACGCTCTGACAGGGTCCATGTGCACTGAGAGAGAAATGGCCCTTTGTCTTCTCTGCTCCTTGTCACAGAAGGTCGCGCAGGCTTAGCCCCAGAATAAAGCCCTGGCCATTGTTATAATTTGCATTGATGCATAGAGCGGGAGATAGGGGGGCTGGCTGGGGTTAGTTGGAGTGAGGGTGTCTATGCATGGCAATTCCGTTTCGGGATGGTCGCCGTATTTCCTACATCCCACCCCCACCATCACCCAACCCCACTGCCACTGTCACTGCCACAGCCTGCACCACCACCATCTCCTCAAGGGATTGCAGACCTCCGGCTCCAAGGTCAGTTGCAAGGACAGTAAAGTCAATTAGCATGCAGATCAGGGCCCCGATGTAGTCTAAGGGTATTGCTCTGATGCAATCACATTAGTTAGGCCAGTAAAGAAGAATCCGTAGGATGACCTCAATCACTAGGGCAGCAGGAGCAGAGGGAGGAGGGAAATGGAGATGAATGGAGAGGAGAAGATAGGAGAGGAGAGGAGGATGAGAGAAGAAGAGAGGAGGAGACGAGAGGGGTGGTTTTTGATCATGGTCTTTTATGAACTTAATTTTGCCCATTTCTCACCACAGGGTCTTTAATCAATAAACAAAGGTGCACACATATGGGTCAGACCCGGACACACACACACACACATACACGCTCTCACACACACACAGACTATCTCTCCCTTACACACACAAACACACATACATTTGCATACTCCAAAAACACACACACACAGGCACCTGCCGAACTGCTAGTCCAAAATGTAACGTCTGTGAGAAATAAGAATAGGAAGGTCTTTTGCATTTATCAGAATGGTCGTCCACAATACAGATTTGGGAAGGAATGGCAAAATTGTTAGCATCTTTTAACTCTGCCGGGGGTGTTTCCCTTTGATTTAAAAAGGTCAGCTGTGTATTCCTCTAATAGCTACTCTTATGTTCCAATAAAAGCTAAAATAGACTTAACCCAAGACCAAAAAAAATATTGCATGCAAAAGTGAAGTACGCCTCTCATATGAATTGGATGAAAATATCCCTACTCTTACATGATTCATTGTTTAACATTATTTTGTGGTCTGCTGCCTGGACCTAGCTGAGGTACTCTGCGTGAAGTGGCCTTTGAGGGTAGAATGCAATTTACCACCACTGCCACCTTTTTTTTTTTTTGCAAAATCTGTGTCCGGGTTGTAAATTCTCTCGAATTCTCTTCCTCTTTCTCTCTTTCTATCTTTTTCCCCTTGTCGGAATTAATGAGATCAGGTTTGATCAGGGCAGCCAAGTGTTCTGCCAGAGAGAGAGAGAGAGAGGAGAGAAAAAAATCCCACAACTGCCTTGTGTCCTGTAATAGCATTTGCATCTAATGCATACATAAATCAAACATCTTTCTAGACATTTTCATATGCATAATGTCATTTCATCCTGTTTCTTTCCAGGAGAGGATCTCAGCCTCAGCCAAAAGAGGAGAGGGGAGGGAAGGGAAGAAGAGGATGGTAAAGGAGAGGAGAGGGGAGGAGTAAAGAGGAGAAGAGGGTAGGAGAGAGGGGGCATGTGTAGGAACTTGGAGTTGGGGGAAAAGAGGGTGTTTTCCCTTTTCTTTCTCTTCTTACCACCATTGCTCTGTGTAAGGGCTACCATACAATCTGCTGACTGTGCCCAGACCAAAGGGTTTCAGTTTTTACTTTCTTTTTTATATATTTTATATATTGAATGTTACCTTTGTGTCAGTGTGTGAATGTGTGTGGTTGTGTGCGTGTCTGTGTGTGTGTACATGAGTGATGTGTTCAGTGTAATAATAAATTATAGTACAATATTGTCATGCAGTGTGTACTCTACTCATGAGGTAAACATACTTTAGGCTTTGTTATTAAGGGAGTCCCAATGAAACAGTGACATTCAAATTGTGATGCTATTAAATTAGGATGTTATCAAATTGGGGCGCTATCTGCCAAGGGAAAAAATGAGTCCTCCTGTATGTCATTGTGACATTAGTTTTTACCAGCATGTTATGTCTGTTCTGGGAAGATTGGACTGGATGCTTAGCAAAACCCAAGCTGCTGAACAATGGCCCATAATCTAACTGAATAAAACTTCAGGAAAAAAAGGTCAGGATCCTCATTGTTCTTTTGGACTAGAACATAATGCTATTTGTTTTCTACACTATACTGTACGAACTGCGGTTAATTTCCTTGTTTATGTATGCATTATTTATTCATACAGATGTCTGTTGGCCACCCAGCCAGTTCAGGACACAATATCACCATATCACTGGAGGTCAGCACAATAGGCTTTGGGCTATGAAAAGGGGTTGGCGGGGGGGGGGGGGGGTGGTGCATGCAAATGAAGGTCTTTGCATGCATTGCATTTTTGGATGTCGTTTTATTTTTTCGGTCAGGCAATCTTTAATTTTGGAGCTGGACCATGTTGACAGAGAGATGACCGCCCTCTCCCTCTCCCAGTCGGGGCAAATAAAACTACATTTGCATTTTCATTTTGAGATGATTCCGGAACCTTTAGCATTACACCGAGATTTATGCAACACCTTCACATGATATTATATTTACTCCTTTCATGAAGAAGATTGTCCATAACTCACCAAGAGGTGAATCTGTTTTTCCTACCAACAGTAATTAAATATCATATTTCCAATCTGAGAGTTAAAATAAATCATTTTTTATGTTTGAGGAGTCCTTGGAGAGAGAGAGAGAGAGAGAGAGAGAACGAGTGAGAGGGGGAAAATGAGAGCGAGAGAGAAAGAGAGAGAGAGAGAGTATGCACATGCTTGTGTAATGAAATAAACTGAAGCATAAAGGGAACTCTGCACCAGCGAAGAATTAACAGTGGGCAGGATGCCAAAAGGAGGCGGGATGAAATTGAACGAAGAAAGCCATTCTCACTTGTTTTATTTGGTACTTTTTGTTTTGTTTTGTGATTCTGTGTGTCTGTGTGTGTGTGTGTGGCTTTTTTCTTTTAAAGCACCCTAGATTCCACCCATTGCGCGTGTCCCACTTCTGTTTGTCTCTAAGTATGTTAATAATTGAAATGTATTAATTGTCAGAATTAAGACGTCGCACCCACAGTAAGACCTCACAGTCCTGACAGGCTGTCACATGCGGGGGCCTGGAGTACCATGACATGGCAGGCTGGAGAAGTTTCTCTGCTAAAACAATGCCATAATGGCCAATCGACCTGACACGTACACGCCTTATTAAATGATATAATATGTCCGACGCACTCAGGGATGGCTGCGGCCGTTACACAAACACTTTGCAACCTCAACAGTCTCCGAGAGCCTTAACGTGATGTGAAAATAAGTCCAGCTTCGCACATCAGCGGAAGGGTCGCCAACAGCGTTTTACATGTTTTTATTTACATCACAAGTGATGTGTTGTCCCTTCCGCTGATATTAGTAATTAATGTGGGATGAGTCCTTTCTAATGCATTTTGTTGCAGTTTTGTCTTGGGTAAATAAACATTTTCTTAGTCTCACAAAGTCATACATGGTCATTTTGCCAAAGGGAAAGTTTGTGTCATAGATGATCGAATAACAGCTATGTTCAGGTAATATTTAGTTGAATTTTGACATCAGTGTACAACTCCAATACACTGTATGCTGTTACCAGTGTTCCATATTAGAATAGACTGAAGATCAATTCATTTAAAGAGTAGTTAAAAACAAACTTTGTGGCACTTACAGACCAACCAAATGCGTTGTGTAAAATCATATATGAAACTTTTGATGGAATATGCTTGTGAGTGTTTTCTTTCCAAACATCACTAAAAGATCTCTCCACGTTTTTCAAGTTGCAATATCTCCCAATCAGAAACTTCTTGCGTGAAGGCTCAAATGCACCCAGTAGTGGATTGGATAAGCTGCAACACATTGACCATAATCCAAGCAGCTACACATTGCCCAAAACATTTTGTGTTGCACCGTCCCCAAAATGCAGCCCAATTCTGTTTCCACTGAGCAATGAAATGACTGGCGGTAATCCCAGCTGACATGCCTTCCTACAGCTGAGCAAAACCCACGTCTGGCCCTTCATGTTTTCCATTTAACTATACGTGGCAAATTTGAGAAGGGATTTTTTTGATTGCTTTACGTTGTGCTGAAATTTGCACCCTAAAATGTTCACTCACAGTTTAGTGCAAGTGCTATTATCTTACGTTCCCATCACAAAATCAGCAGACACTATAAAAACAGTGATTATGACGCTCCATGTGCCAACTCAAGTAAACTCAATTGGGTCTTCATGAAATTACTTTGTTCTCGCATAAAACTCACTACCCCCTTCCTCTCTCTCTCTCTCTCTCTCTCTCTCTCTCTCTGTGTGTGAGCGCACATATTGTGTGTGTGGCTGAGGGTGAGTGCATGCTGATGGTTCAGTTCACCGACATTTTGTACTACAAATTCCATTTTATTTTCTTCCCGTAGACTTAGTGGGTTGACAGTAGACGGACATTTACTACTGTGGATAATATGTCTAAGTGCTTTGCAGGTGCACTTCGCAAAGTATTGTATTTTGTTTTGTTTGTATTTATTTGTTTTGGCTTCAGTGAAGCACCCAGGGTGGTTTGAATGAAATATCTTAAATACTGCACAAGCACCATTGACAAAGGCAACAGAAATGTCGCACAGTGGCAGCAGCATGTTGTGTACTATCATAATATTGGATAAATGGTAAATACAAGCATTTGATTATCTCTTAAAAAGAATGGAATAAATTAACACCACCTGTAGTAAATCAGCCATGTGTCAGTCAGTGGCACTATACCACCTTCTAGAGTCTTCTCATTATGTACCTTTTATTATAATAGCATGTTACAGGGGTTACATCCAACCACAGCAGCTACCGTAGCCGCCACTATGCCTGACAGGACGTGTTGAAGCTACTGTAACATCTGTCAGCCACACACCCTCCATGTTCAGGCTGTCCATCTAAGGAGGGATACAGAGCCGTGACTGACCAGAGACGTTATGCCTCTTAATGACACTAGGGGAGACCATCTCTCTTTCTCTTTCTCTCCTTTCTCTCTCTCTCTTTCCCTGAGCGTCAGCCGCCGGGTCGGCTGCAGGCATTTGCACAGAAGGCTCTCAGAGGGTTTCAATCTCCTGCAAATCCATTTATATGTTTGCCACTGATTTATGACCTTATTCTAACTGTCTCCTCCATGCAAATGGAGGGGGCTGGGCCGGAGTGGGCTGGGGTGGGATGTGGGCTAGCTCAGAAATATACATAATGCGACTCCCAGGGTCATCTCTCCCGCCTGTCACCACATATTCCAGCCATGGAGGGCAGGGACTCAGGGAATTGGAATTGCTTTTGTCAGGGTGGGGCTGAGAGGTGGCCTTAACAGTGACTGAATTTTTAAACCTATTTTGGCTGGTGTTTAACCAAATGTGTCAGCTGTTTTTTTTTTTTTTTTTTGGAATGGTGCGGCATCTAGCATCTTTGTGTTTTTATAATGGGCTCTTAGAATGCACCCAGTGATCCTAATGGTGCAAAGGAACAATGACATCCTCCTATCAGTATTCTCCTGTCAATAAGTGCTCTGAGAGCTGTGCTTAACTCCCAGAAGTTAAGCTTAAATGTTAGTTGGTCCTAGAAATTGCCACAGAATGAGAGGAGATTTTTGATCATTTTGATATTCAAATAATCTTGACTCTATTTCAGTCCATGCTGCTATTTAGTGATGATTTCATTTAGTGCAGTAGTGTTCATTTGCTTATTTGCTGTCAGGAACTGTGTACTTAAACTATCCATTTAGATTTTTTTATTGTTTTCTTCTCCACTTTACATGGATCACTGCAATCCTATAACACATTTCAGTAGTAATAAAAATGTTTGACTCCTGTTTTGTTTTTTATTCAATTCCTCAGTCTAAATATTTGTTTGAGTTTGTGATTTTAACGATGGTTCCATAACTTTCACCTGCTGTAACACTAAATATCATCAGTAAGTGCTCTACATTTCCTTGTACATCATCACACTATATTCCAGTGCACTCATAGAAGTGTGTGTGGCATATTTACCTACTGTAGCAAAGACAGGTCATTTCCGTCAGGGACTGCTAAGCTTTCTTAACATTCTCAGTGCCCTCTCATTGGCTAGTACTGTAGAGTGACGTAACTGGAATTCCCTCATGCCTGTTTTGGAAATGGAGATGAATGATGCAGGTGGCAATGCTTAATCTGACATGGATTTCCAAGAAGCTTTACTTACATGGTACTCATTGACCAATGACTTACAGGTACTGTATAATATGGCACATTTAGGAACAGAAAGGTTGGTGAATGAGGCTTGTTTTGTTTTGAAGGAAGCCCCTAGTATTGTTGGAATTTGACAGTGGCACAAGTGGTGCTATACAGGACTGTGATGCAGAAGTTAACTTTATAATGTAAGTTAACTTTTAACAGAGAAAAGTGCTCCACTGAACTCCATGTAGGAAATAATGTGTTGTACTTCCTGGTCTGAAATCAGAACTAATGTCTTCATCAGGTTAATTATCAAGAAGAAGTAGATGAAGAAAGAGAGAGAGAGAGAGAGAGAGAGAGAGAGAGAGAGAGAAAGGGAAACAGTTCTCTCTTCAGGTCTCTGATTAAAACCCAGGAAGAGTGTCAGCTGAGCTCATTTAATTGGATAATATTTAAGTAAATCAGTGTTTTTTCCCCTTCTCCAGTTCCTGGGAGAAATTAGTGATTCCGTTCGCCGCATAAATTTGCAGGTTTCACTCATGCGACACTGGAGGGTGTTGAAATTTTTATGACAAAAACGCTCTAATAATTGTTGAACAGATGTAGGTGTTGGGGAGTGAGCTTCAGCGGACCTCATAAAATAGAATTAGCATGTTAACCCTGGCAGAACTTGGCAGGAGACACGGGAGGAATGTCAAGAAGCAGACGAGGGCCAGACACTGCTCTCTGCTCCCCTGCTCCTTGCTTAATGGAAACGAATACATTGGTTATATTTAACTGCCTCTTTCACTCAGAATGATATCCAACCACAATATAACTCAATGGTGATCATACCATGCCTTTTACTTTTCCCAAGATGTCCACACTCTGCAGGATCACTGTGTGAATGAGAGGGCAAATTGTAATGATATTATCAAATGCTCAGCAAGCTGTTGATTCTGCTGTGGGTCAGGTGCTTGTGGCCATATTAAAAAGCCTATTTTGACCGTCTGGTAACCATGAGAGTGGTAGTTTGGGACCTTTTTTTTTTTTTTTTTTACAAGAAAACAACTTTTGCTAAGTCCATTTCCCTACAGTATTCCAACAAGAAAAGTGCATTACTGAAGATAGATAAACTTACTAAACTAACTTTATGCCAACTGTGAGGCTGTCCTGACTTACAATCTGCAAAATTTATGTTCATATTTTAGGTCTTTGGCTATGTTTGCTAACTTGCTGGCAAAAGGTGGTAAAGTTAATATGAATTTGTTAACTAACCTTAATGTTCTTTTTTTTAAATTCACTCTTTGGCAAAGTAAGCTACAATAATTGACATTTCATATTACATAGTAACAACAGTTCATAGGTGCATAAAAACACATACTGCAAGGAGAGCATCAGTACTTGACATCTAATTATAGAATAATTGTAACCATGGCACCTTACAATAACATTTTAGCTTAAATATGGCAATACTGCATTACAAAGCCAATGACAGGTAGCTTGCACTACATGATAGCTGAAGTACACTTAATGGCTTCTGAACTGCTAGCTGTTGTTCAGTATGTACTTATTAAGGTCAGAGAGTTGCAGTCAATCTCAAATACTGTACACTTTGAGCACATCCCATCATCATCATTACGTTGCTGAATTCATGTCAATATGTCCTACATAAAGTCACTAATTTCCCAGGACTTTCTCTTTGATCTAAACTGGTACTGAAGTTTGCTTCCAGAGTTGGTGAATTATTCAAATGATGACCCAGACTGTGATGATGTGTGGACCATGAGCTTTACTTGAATGTTGGCCTGACTAGAGTGCTATGTACGTATGTGGGGTTATATCCCTCAAGTTTGGAAGAATTGTGCAGAAGATCCTAATGTGATGAACAAGTGATGTCCACAAACATCTTTAAATTCTCTCTTTGCACAGACCATAATTTGTTGTTGTACTTATTTCTCACACGTCATGTGTTGTGTAATGACAGGAACGTTATGGTTTGTGTTATAAATAGTGTTATATGCTATAGTTTGTGTTATTGTTATAACAAAAAACAATCTAATGACAATTATATGTTATGGTTAAGATTTGTTTAGATTCAATATTGATTTAAAAAAAGTAGAGAAAAGTAGACTAAAAGTAGTTTCTGAGACAGAAATTTAGGAGCAACCCCTCAGAATAATGAGTGTGTTAGTCATAATTGTATAATAATATTAATATAGTACTACATTTTGCCCTAAAAGCAGCACTTTATTTATAAACATTTGTAATATTTTGGAGAGCATAGATTTATCACTAAATTTTAATAATGATCATTGATCAAAGTTAAAAATGCTTTGGTAATTTTTTGACCGGAAAGCCAAAGTTATAACCATGGAAGAACCCCAACAGGTGATATAACCATGTCCAGTAGTATTTAGTACTGGATGAGGTGCAATCTTAAAGTTAGTTTGTCATTGTCTGTTTAAAACCTGCTCTTTCTCGTCATACAAGTGCATTATAAACAGTGGATTTAGATTGCTTATTGCAATGTGTACTTAATTTCAGGATCTTGTCATTATTGGCAATGAATTATTCAAGCATTTAGAAATATCACTTAATACAACATCAACTGATGAGAGATGTATGCAAACATAAATATGCATTTAAATGCCTTTTTTATTAGCGTGTAACAAAGTAATTATTGATATAATTGCAATTGTTAAGACAGTTATCAGAAGTCATCAGAAGTTCCGCCTCCCAGTTCTTGCAGCTGTGAAGGATATGTCTCTAAGATTAGATAGGAAGTACGTGAAAGAGATCTCTGTCCATAGCACATATCTTGTCACATACACACAAACACACACACAACACACACACACAGATTCACATGCATGCTCATACAAGTTCACAAACATATTTATAGTCACGTAGAGTACATTAACGAATGCCTGTGCAGACACACACGCGCACACACATGCACATACACAAATAGACGCCCCCCCCCCCCCCCCCCCACACACACACACAGAAAACATCTACAAAGCAAGCAGATAAGCCAGATCCTATCTGCAGCCTACTGAATTAACTTGTATCAGTAAGATTTGTTTCAGTGAGAAACAGCCTTCTATATTTACATGGAGAGGGAATGATCATCTGTGCAGAAGAGCCTTACTGCTTCACATAGTAATCTCCATATTTCCTGCTATATTGCACTATGTCAAGAGGTTTTGTGTGTGTCTCTGTGTGTGCGTGTGTGTGTGTGTGTGTGTGTGTGTGTTTAGAGCTATTGAATGCTGAAATCCTTGGAATAGCGGTTGGTAGTAAGGCCTTTGCTTTCATAAGTCATCTTAATGACAAGTCTGCCCGTGCCTGTGCTTCTCCCATATTAAAGTGCATGTGAGTAAACCCACTGTGGGAAGCATCACGGCCATGAATCACGACGACTCGTAATGACGAGGGCGTCTTTATAGTTTATCCTGACTAGATCATCAGCAGCCCCATCGCTCGGCTTTGTGTGCTTTGGACACATTCGCTCGGCTGATGGACTCTGCCCATTAATGAGCTACATAAACGGAGAATGGGGAGAGTCGCAGCACTGCCTGTATGTGTGCACTGCCAGTGTTTGAGGAAGGGTTTAGGTAAGTGTGTGTGTGTCTGTGTTAAGGAAGAGGTGGGGTGGGGGGGGGGGGGCATTTAAAAAAAAAGTAAGGAGAAGGAAAGCCATCTTTTCTAGCTCAGGTAGCTTTATGTGCCAAAACCCCATTACCCCCACTGAGCTCAAAAACAATGCAGGGCAATAAAATGCATGAATTCATATGCCAGAGTTATTTTTCCCCTTCCTCTTTTTAATTTCTTTGTTTAATTCAACCCCCCCCCCCAAAAAAAAGTACCCCCTAAGAGGAGGGACAATGGGGTGTGGGAGCAGTGTCACAGTAGACAGCCTGGGGGCCAGCCTTGGTCCATTATGGTTCCCAAAAGGTACTGCCAGAGAACCAAAGTTGATTGGCAAACAAAGTAAGACAGATGCACTTAGAAATTCAATTGCATTTACCCATCACTCTCTTTTTTCCACCTAAATTACGCTCCCGGACTAACAGCTTCTATTAAATCAGCCAGCGCCTATTCAGGTGCTAATTGAGATGAAACCGGGGTTTGTCAAGGCAATTATAACAAATAGCTTAAAATGGCAAGAGATGGCCTTTGAGAGAGGAGAAACTACGGGGGGGCAAGCTCTCTTTTATGGTCATGACACGAGTAATAATAGGGAAAATTATCACTGTATCACATCTGCAAAGATGATATGATATCATTATATATATATATATATTTTCTTTCTCTCCCTCTCTCTTTTTTCAGACCTCATCAGCCCTAGTATGCGAGTCACCAGTGTAGAAATGAAAATTTAAGGAGCTAATTTGGAAGGCATTCGGTGTCATTGCGTTAGCCTGCAATTAACACTGTACAAATGAGTTCATGATCAAATCACTGGGCACAGACACTTAAAGTGTGTTTCTATGCTTTGCTACCGCTTTGCCTTGCTCCTTGAGGCCAGAAGCATCCATGCCTGGTGGTGCTGAGAAGAATTTATAGGAGAAATTTGGGATCATTGTGAATTAAACTTTAGCCCTGTTGTTCAAGGTCACTGAATGCTGAAGAAGAATCAGGAAATTTGATACAACATAGACCAAACAATGAACCAATGTTAAGTTAATACAGCAAAGAGATTTTTTTTCGTACAGTGAAACCACTGGGCCATGGATTCATTTGTTTCTTTATGAGCCATTATGTAATGTTAGCATAAAATACATTTCCTTTGCTATGCATATTGGTTATCAAACTGGGCTTATAATGTGTTATAATTGAGCACTTTATGAAAGTTTTATTTTGTGATGGTCTATTGTGATGGATTCTAACCCTACACACTGTTACTATGTGTACAGTGTATGTTTGGACCATAGGTTTGGACTGGCGGAAATGATGTGTGTTTGTCTGAATGCTATGACGTCCATTGGAATTATATGACAAATTCATTTGAATATGGTCAGATGGAACAGTGATGAAATGAATTAAAGGATCAAAGGGACATCCTGAAGACGAGTAAAGAACATTCATGGCCTGAACATATTGACCAACAACAACTGTGTCACATTTGAATGTAAGTACTTGAAACACCAAGGTTTGCTCAGCGATCTCAGATAACAGACAAACTAGTTCTTATGGTAAGGATATAATTGACCAAGTATAGCGTTCATATATATAGGATCTAAAATGCTTTTCCTCTATGTGAAGATAAAAGAGGTATATATCATATGATCTATTTGCCTAAGATGAGTTATTTTATTCTGAATTTGTATTTGTTGTTTGTTTGATTGCAACAGTTGGTGCGCACCTACAACAACAGCAAAAACAGTTGGCTCATAATTTTAAGCAGTGATTTAATCATGCCAGATAAACAGTGTAAATTTACTGCACTTTGTCCATGGAGACACTGAATCTTACTGTGTTTTAAAGCCGACCGCATACACACACACACACACACACACACACACACACGCATACACACACAGAGACATTCTCTCTCTCTCTCTCTCTTTTATGCTCTTTACATATCTATAATGACATTCACACTGCGGGATCACAGAAGGACCTTGCTAACATGTTGGTGTTTGGTGTGTTCTCCCTCCTCTTAGATTATGAGTCACAATCGGCACAGACAGACATTGGTCAAAGCCATCACCAACAGGACTTTATTAAGCAGATATTTTATGATATGAACAGTCACACAACAACACATATTCTACAATTATTATTGTAGATTTTTGTTTTTAGTTTTTGTGAAAAACAACTGTTCATGGCCGGATTCATCTTAATTGAAATAGAGGGATGTACTATACAATATACAAGTAAATCGAGAAAAGCTTTTTAATCAAATGTTCAGCATTTAGCCAAAACAGAAGTGTTGCGTTTCCCTCTTTATTTTAGTCTCTTCCTGTCTACTGTCCTTGCATGGATTCATGTTGACTGTGTAAAGAGTAAGCATGTTAGAGATTGTATACAGTAGACAGTGCTTTCCACACAGGCAACCTATTCCTGAATCACACATAGGGTAATTTTTAACTGCGTGACCTCTTGTAAGTGATTTGCATGAAATTCGTACAGACCACTGGGACCTCTAACAAACACACTGGGGCATTGAACTTGGGACAGATCTACTGTTATCTTTACAATTCCAAGTACAGTAACTCCACTTGTTTGTGTTCATCCTGAAAATGGTGATAAGGTAATCAAAAGCTCAGGGTTCTTGAATTTAAAGATACAATTTGATCCCCTTAGTGAAACTTGGTCTCGGCATTTACTGTAGTAGCACAGTGAGGTGAAGCACACTCTAACCCAGAGCTGAACCGGAAACCCTTCAGCTGAACCGGAAACCCTTTAGTTTCAAGCCTGAAGCCTAAGCAGTAGGCCATAACATGTCAGACAGCATTTGGGTTGTTTGACTTGGCCATATCCATTGGACATTGTCCCTCTCCACTGGACACTGGGCATCTCCAAACATGGGGTTTTAGGGGAGTGAATGAATATGTGAGAAAGTGAATAGGGTTAAAAAAGAAAGTGTGTGTGAGAGAGACCGAGAGAGAGAGAAATACTATACAATATACGTCAGTTGAGAAAAGCTTTTTAATCAAATCTTAAGCATTTAGCCAAAATAGCAGAACTGCATTTGCCTCATTATTTGGACTAAGTCTCCTCCTCTCTATTAAGAGCTTTAAACGCATAAGAAGCACTTTCACCTGGACCTTGATCTGGCTCTTATTCAAGCAACTTTTCCCATTTGCATCAGAACTGCAGGCTTCAGGTAGCAATAGACTCCAATCTGTGTTCCAAAGGGATGGTGTTAACCCACGAGCTAATCAGAGCTATTAAAGTTTTGGGGGGATTTATGAAGCCGTATTTGGGCGAGTATTTACCCCACAGCCCATTGCTTAGGTGGATTTGGGAGGGCGCACACGTGCTTGTTTACCTCTTAGTGTGTGTGTGTGTGTGTGTGTGTGTGTGTGTGTATGCTTGTTTACATCTTAGTGTGAGTGTGTGTGTGTTTAGCCTTATCTCGATGCAAATCCTTCTGCATCGACACATATGCGACACATTTCCATGATTTATGCATACTCCCTCTCATAAGTGGAATCAGGAATATTATCTGAATCAGCCAAGAAGTTTGGAGAAGTAAAAGTTGTTTTCCTAACAGAAGCACAAAGATGAACGGATGAACCCATTCACAGGAGTCAAACCACTGACTGAGTTTTAGAGAGCCGAGCAAGAGTAGTCTTCATGTGCTGCTTTGTGTATTTCCCATAGTATACGCCAACGCTAGATTTGCATGCTAGGCCAACGCCAGATGATCTGCATGTTAACTTGACAGGATCTCTGGACGACACCATGCTAAGGTGTTTTTTAAATCACACAATGTGGTTGTTTCTTTACATTCTGTTGCTATTTTTGGTCCCTTGATTGATGGTTCCTTTTGGTTGATGTCAGAGATGGGGGACTTGAGTCTAATGACTTGACTGAGTCAGACTTAAGTCACCAGATTGAGGACTTGTGACTTGCTTGTGAGAAAAGACTTGACTTGACTTGGACCTGCTACTCATTACTTGAAACTTGAAACTTGAAACTTAGACTTGCATGCTATCACTCGACAAGTCATTGGTTTGGTTATTGGTGAATAATAATAATAATAATAAATATTTTTGACTGGATATTTCCTGTTGCATGTGGGCGAACCTGGCAACCAGACGCGCCCGTTATCTACTGTAGAGTTGTCAGGGTTTAGAGGGTGCTACCAGTTCTGCTGCTATTGCAGTCAGTGTGCCCAAAATCATAAAATTTGGATTTACAGACTATTCAACTCAGCAAAAGAAACGATTTGCCGTGTGCAAGGTGTGCAGCGCAAAAATATCCGACACATCCAGCACCACGTCAAATTTCATCCGCCATTTCCGACTACACAAAGAAAAGTGAGTAATGTATCTAGCTAATTTCACATTATTTTTAATTTAACGTTAGCTGGCAGCTAACATCCCAGCTCCAATAGTCAAACGTGACAAGAGCTTACTGTTTGTATCACATTAAGTTTTAATCACATTGACTTAGTTTCACAATCCCCCCTATCAAATAACAGACAATTTGATTGAAATATGGTAGCCTATCTGAAATGGCCAGATTGGCAGATCAGATCTAGCTAGCGCCAGTTGCTAGTCCAAAGTCTACCACATCAATGTAGCTGTTTGTTAGTTGTTAGTTTTTTTTTTGTTAAATCATATATATAAAGTAAAACAGCCAAACAACATGCATAAACTCTATTACTGTAAATGTATGTATAAGTATGATATATGAGAGATGTACGACATAAATGAGAAATGGGCCACTTTAAAGAGTAGATCATAGTATATAACATAGATGTATCTCCATTTAATTTCCATGGTATTTAATAATGGAATATTTTGCAATGAAAACATGAGCAAGTTTTTTTTGCACTTCTCCCCTCTGTCTAGATTTAGAGCTTATTACTTCTTATTTAGAGCTTATTATTTCTATGACTTGACTTGTGACTTGCTTGACCTAAGCTGTGACTTGACTTGACTTGACTTGACTTACTCCCGTCTCTGGTTGATGTTTTAAGAGTATGACATATTGTATGGTAGTGCCATCAGACATAAATGTGCAGATCTGGATTGGCTAATCGGGAGTCGCATTTAAAAAAAAAAAAAAAAAATTTACAGAGGCTTTAGCCTATTTCCTTGCAGCCCCATAAGCAGAATGCTGTGTCCAGGTTAATGTTGACATTTGAGACTTCCCAAACAGCAGGACATGGCTCAACAGCAAATCAGCTTGAAAAAAAAGAGATAAAAAAATGGATGATAAAAAGCACAAAGGTGGAGCTGAAAAGGCCAGAATTTAAAAAAAGGAGGCTCTAGAAACCAACGTGGCGGCAGCAAGAGTAGGTTCAACACCTAATGATGATAAAACGGCCGGTAAGTTAGCGATAAGTTATGTCTGCAAACCACCGTTCATGTTTAAGCTATGTATCAAACTTTTTCTTGTACTGTAGCTTGGTGCTAACAGTGAAGAGCCAGGCAGCAACTCAGCAGCAGAAGGCAGATGCCACACTTAGGCTACTGCTTTTGCACTGAATTAGAAATAACACTATTTTAATATAGTCAGTCGTGAGTTAAAGTGGGCCAGTCTAAGGGTTGAAACTCTAGGGACATGGAGTCCCACTCTGGCACTGTAAATGTGCCATATTCAGACTGAATCTGTGCTGTTAGCCCTAGCTAGACTAAAAGCTCACAGCACAAAGCGATTTATACTCCATAGCTGTACTCCGAACCAGGTCCTTGTTTTATGTGCAGGTTGTCTGTATTTTCAGTTTATCTTACAGTTGCCCACAATGCCTCTTTTCTGTCCAGAGTAAAGCTTCTATTTTTTTTTCCTTTTCTAAAAGTGTTAGTGTCACTTCTGCTTGAGGCTAGGTAGAGCCAATTTCCTGCCATTTTTTTCCCTGGCGTTGGCAATTGAAATGCACTGGCTTTTATGCAAAACATACTAAAGCCAAGCATTTACCCCCAAATTGGACATTTTTATGGTTATAATTTTGCCATTCTGTTGACAATAAAAGCTACCCCTTAGGGGCAGCCTCTGACTCATTGTGTCAGTGCAGTCAGTGACGTCTAGATGACAAGTGTCTTTAATATGCATGGAACATAGCAACTCTGAGAGAGTTCTACTAGAGAGTTCTATTTCGCATGCATGGAATAAGGCAACTCTGTTCTAAAGACGTTTTGCATCCTGGTATAGTTATGGAAATATCATATATTGTACAGTATGTATAGCTTTGAAAAAGCATACGTATGTCCCATTCTTTCCTAAATAATCTGTGCTCACTTAGTAGTTATAGCAATTTTATGGTTCTTATACACATGTAGATCTCCACTGACAGGCTATTATTGGGCTTGACCTCTTTAAGATATGGCTGTAGACAAGTACAGCAGTGTAGCTTTTTAGTGTCGTAGGACCAAGGAGCAACTCCCAGAGACCATGGCTGTTTTAAAGTTGGACAGAGAAGTGTTGTGTATGTGATAGGCTTCTTTAGCAAAGGTGGTTATGAAGTTGCCACAACTCCATGAGTATAGCCTGCTTCAGAGACCACTGCACAACATAAATGTTTGGTAAGGCCACCTTCCTCCAAACCTTGGCATGTCTGTAGCCCACTGCATGGGCCCTACTTGAACCACGGCTTGAACGACACATCCAAACCCACAGTCACCGCTCCTTCATGTCTCACTGTCACTTTCAGGGCTCAGTTCCCCTTTATTCTTTCTCTGCCACAGTCAGCTGGATTAGTCTCTGCAGCTCTGTGGATACTGGTGGAACTGGTGGAACCAGAGCTACATACTGTACTGTAGAGTCAAACATATCAGTCGGAGTGCAATATTTGAGTAAAAGCGTTCCGCAAAAAAATACCAAACTGGTTTAACCTTTCCAAAGAGATAGAGACTGACTAAAAAACGAGAACTTTAAAACGCATAATTAATTCAATCACAGTGGTTGTCACAAAAAGGCGAAAGAAATGTGGGAAAAATATCTGAACGAGTGAAAACAATTGTGGAAGAGTTAAAGAGTAAAAACAAGTGTGGAAAAGTGAAAGAGTTAAAACAAGTGTGGAGGATGCGGTTACAGGCTGTCATCATACAATGTCCTCACCATAGCAGGGAAACATACAGGGAAAGTCCAGGCAGGGAAATACAGATGGCCTTGCAGCATGTTTGCAATACATATAATAACAGTTAAATAGACACTGTGAAGCCTCTGAAACTGGCACTGGTTTGTCTTACAGAATAGTGAAACGGGAGGAAAGACTTCAAGACTTTTTATTGTCATTGTATAGTTGCCTGGACAAAAAAAAATAATTCATAAAGCCACAAAGATCTAAGAAAAAGGACAAGTGTCAAGTACAACATACTGTATATACAAGAGCATCATAAATATAACTACACTGGACTGCATTTTCTTGGCAGAAACCGCAAGGTGGACTTACCACCAACCTCCCCAACACCTCAATTTTTTGAAGTACATCCGAGGAATATAGTGGAAGTACATCCTGGGAATATAATGCTATGGTTATCTTGAGTCAAGAACCTAACATGGACTAATCATCATTTGAGAGACTGCAAATTTGCAAACTGCATAACTCTAGGCAGTTGGGTTTGCCCCTTGACCCATGGACCTGCCCAAGACTTCATCATAAACCACAACAAGATAAATTGTGAGTTTTTCCTTGCCACGGTTGTTTATTGGTGCTCTTTGCTGCTAAGCGCTATGAGACCTGACTTTTGTATAATGCGTTGTACAAATAAAATTGAATTGAATAGGTTGTTAATTGCACATTGGCAAAGGGCCATATTGCACAGAGCCATTGTCAGTAGTAGCAGTGGGGAGATGATCACTCATTTTTCTATTACTCAAAGGCCATCAAGTCCACAGTGAGCTCCTCTCCATTCTTTTGGACATTTAGCTTAGCCTGACACACTCTTTATGAACTGCAGAATAAGATCTGGATAGCTGACACTCTCTCTTTCTCTGTGTGTGTGTGTGTGTGTGTGTGTGTGTGTGGGTGTATGTGTGCATATTCTGGGCATCTATGGTGCACCGTTGGCTGTGTTATTAAGAACTGTGATAAGAGGTGGTATTGTAATGTCAGTCAACGGAGACTCTGGCACAGTGGGATGGGGGGGAGGGACAGTCATCTCATCTGCATAGTCTGACACTCACAGGCACACACAGACACACACACTCAC
>JAGFZM010004684.1:4828-26659 GCA_017657215.1 Limnothrissa miodon | reverse complement strand
CACCCCCCACACACACACACACACACACACACACACACAATGATGTACCATTCCTTCAGCTTAGCAAACACATCACTGAGATAGGCCTAAGCCAGTTTCATCAGAAATGGTTCATCATTAAATTTGCCCACTGCCTCATACATGTGCTCTTCCTCCAAAAATACCTGTATATCCTCGACACCATTTTGCCATGGGAGAGCCACCTGGCACTATGAAACAGCACCGCTTTATGATCAGCTCCCATCTCCTCGCAAATGGCGGTGAACAGTCGCACAATGCAGCTTTCACCATTCGCTTTTCCTACTAACGGTATTCTGCAAGTTTTTGTTGAAAAAAAAGTAATGGGCTTATCAGCGTGATTTTGGTGTGAAGTAGCCAAGTGTCTGCGCAATGTTAGGCCTCATACCGTCTGCTGCCAGTTGTCTAAGACACGGAACACACGAGTCGCTGTCGTCTGTCTTATTCTCACCAAATTTTGTGGCTGTGCCCATATGCACCGTAAATACAGCATACCCCATTTTTGCGCCACTGCTTGTATCAAATTTGTCAATTTTTTAACCATTAAACGTAATACCGGTACACACTTTGTGTAGCCGTTGTGTAGCCTACATGTAGGTTTCAGGCAGGCTTAATTTTTCTAATTTTCTATCTTTGAATGTGTTTTAAGGTGTTTACGTGCTAATTATGAATCCATTGTGAGTTCTTTTGTTGAGTAGACAGACATAAAATGCTCGTTTTATCTCTATTTCTCGCGTCCCACCTGCAGTACCTCTGCACGCTCCACACTTTGATGCAGGCTATGTGAGAGAGACGCGTGAGTGACAGAGAGACGCAGGGAGCGTAGTGAAAGGAAATGCAGCTTAATGAATACGATGCGTATTTTTAAAATAGCGTAAAAAAAAAAAAAAAAAGAAACTCAATATGTGCCGGCCGGTGTTGAATCTGGGGCGCACCGCCACAAAATCGTCTATGTGTGGGAAACACTGCACACACACACACACACACACATACACACAATAGGTGAACGTCTGGCTACACTGCTCCTGATCATAACCAATTTGTGTCGATGGATGTCATAGGGTAGTAAAGGGTATGTACTGTATGTTTGTATGGATGTCATATGTCTGTGTGCCTTGATGTTACTTAATACTGCTGATGTTACTTGATGCTACTGGACAACTTAATTCCCTTTGGTATAAATAAAGTATATCTATCTATTTTAAAAGACAAGTTGCAGAAAGCTGCTGAGTTTAAAGGTCTCATTCCATCGTATTTTCATTAATTTTGTGGTGGTCTCTTGTCTAAAATAATGTCATGAGAGTTGGTTTCGACCAAAAATATGCTGTGGTTGTCTTGTTTCAAGCTATTTTAGTTAGGTGAAAACAAGAGCAGGGATAGCTCGAGAGGATTCTTATGAATATTAATGCTATGCAAATGTATCACCTCTGATTGGCTAACACTGTGACGCTCCCTCTAGTGGGTCTGTCTGCAGGCAGCCTAACGTTTTCTTGAGGGCGGGTTAACTGCATAGCTAATGTTCAAATTGACGTACATTTGTACAGCTTTTCCGATTCGCTCGTTTGTTTTGGACAGTTTTTTTTTGTGGGGGGGGGGGGGGGGGGGCGCCAGCGCCAGGGGGTACTTTCGCCCAGGGTGCAATTCAGTGTAGAACCGCCACTGGGGGTAGGAGAGCATTTTGAAGTTGAGCATAGAAGTACAACTTGGGCTGACCTATGGTAATGTGAAAACATCAAGTCTTAAACGATTTATTTTGGAAGGAGACCTTTAAAGACCAGCAAAGACAAAGACTGTGGCTCCAGAGGAGCTGTACCACAAGAGCTGTTACCTACAGTACACCAGGATTTTGAGTGAGCCTGCCAGTCATTTATTTACTTTACATAAATGAACATAGAGTACAAGGTCACAATCACAATATGTTTATATTCTTCCAAATTATTATTTCTTTCTTTCTTTAGGAATGAACTTAAGTTTGATGTCAGCTATAAGATGTTCTGTGAGAGGATCATCTGTCAAAGGCTGCTTATCAACAGGTGCTGAGAACGGGACAGCTAAGGAAGACCTTCATTGAACTGGTCTAGTGAAGGTCTTGATGCTTCTAACTACAGGTAATTTCAAGGCAATTCATTATTATTTGTCACATGCAAGGCCAATTTATCATGACGTGTGACTACTCAGCTTGTTGTCCGCACAGACGTGTACTATTTGGCAACAAGGAACAGAAACAGCTGGCGGTGTGGTTTGGGATATTATCTTGGCCTTCTTTTGTGTGAAATACAGGCTACAACCTGTAATGTTTTGTATGCCCTCTTTTCTGTGTTATTTAGTGAAAATGGCTATGTCAGCCACAACCTTGAAGCCTACCTTTTGTCTATGCTTTTGATGGTACTCTGATGTAATTGTTGCTGTTTTGTTGTGTTGTGTTGCATACAAGGAAATATATGTGACTGGAGCAATAATATTTATCCAATTTCAATTTAAATGTTGGCTATGCGTTACCAAATGCGTATGACTTTATTTTACTGCCTGCCTACATGCATGATCTTATGTAAGTTATGGATTTGAATGAAATTTGTGTAATTGCAGCGAAACTACCGTAGCCTAGTCTGCTTACATTTTGTCTTTAGGCAAGGCTAAAAGGCTAAGTCTGTCAAAAGAGGCAATGTTGAATGCAGCTACTTCATTTTACTGCCTGGACACCCAAGTATAGTGTAGGTATGTGAAACTTCTGTAATTACAGGGTACTTAGATTTATAGTTCATGGTATTTTTAAGCTACCTATGTTATAGTGTATTTACGGGAAACGTCTGTAATTACAAGGTACTTAGGTTTGTATTACATGGTCGTTTTTCATCTACCTAATGTTACTCTAAGGCTGCACGTTGGCTAGCCTACTCATCCTTTTACATTTCACATTGATGTTGCTGGGATTTTCTGAAATTACAGGGTACTTGGACTGTAGTTTTAGGCTACCTAAAAAGACTGTTCACTACATTTTACTGCCCGCACATTACATGTTATAGTGTAGTTATGGAAAACTTCAGTAATAACAGGATACTTAGGTTTGTGGTTCATGCTAAGTATTTCTGGGCTGTTCCACTTCATTTTACTGCCTGCTCATTATTGTTATAATATAGTTCCAGGTAGTTGTGGGAAATGTGTGTAATTACAGGGTACTTGCCCTTGTTCATGGTACCCATGCTAAAATGGCAGGATCGAATGTTTCACTTTGTTAGCCTTGCCTTCACCATGACTGGTCAACGTTGGAGACATTTTGGCCCGGCACACAACCCACAACAGATCTGGAAGAAGTGGAACGTGTCAGAACTAGCGTGGACATGAGCTGGCAACGAAAGGCGACGAGATTGCAGCAACGGCCAAGCCAAAAACTTTGACAAATATGAACTTTGACAAATATGAACGAGGGTAAATGAATAGACAACTTCCAGTGAGTGCAGAATAGAGCCCGACCGATAAAGGATTTTGAAGACCGATACCGATACAAATATTTGTTGGTTTAAAAATCCGATATTCCGATACATATCGGCCGATATTAAAAAAAATAATAATTCAGAAACTCGCAACAAAACATTAAAAGATTTCCATAACATTAGCTATTTGTAGTTATTTATGAGTTAACTAAAATAATGATAATGCATTTTAAAAAGAAACTTGTTTATTTTATCGTCACAACGGAACATCAAATTCAAAATATTGGACTTGATAGTCATGAATTTTGTCATGCTTATCTGAGTATATAAAACGCCAACACTCATGTGTTTCATCCGTTTTTATTTTAATTTTGAAATATTCATTTATCGGCCATTATAAATGCCGATACCGATAGTTTGGAAAATGCCTAATATCAGCCGATAATATCGGCCTGCCGATATATCGGTCGGGCTCTAGTGCAGAAAGTGTTTATAATGCCAGTTCCCAATACATCTGGCTAAATATTTTGTTGCCTCATTGCGACACCTACAGGTTGATACTGCAAGTTTGCGTTTTTATTTGAAATATTAATTAAGCGGTACTATGGGTACGTTACCTTCTAATTACCGGGTTGTGCGTATTAAGTAAGTGTAACTAGTGTACCTCGTAGTTTTCTTATACTTATCCATAAATACTTTATGTTACGCCATACTTACTACATCTAACACGGTACTTCACGGGCTGTAATTTATATCGGTACCGACACTGCATTTACAGTAACAAGTAAATCAGTTTAATTTCTTTCCACCATGTTAAATGTGTCATGTTATAATTCAAAATAAAACTATGTTTTATAACCATATAACTACCAAAATCCAAAAAAAATGTGGACGATCTAGGGGCAATCTCTGGTGCAGGGAGCTCCACGCCTTTCTGGTGACCAAAAGTCGAAATTTATTAGCCTAATAGGACTAAATAGGACAATTCTTTGCACAAGACTGATTACAATGAACATCTGTCAGAAGCCTAGTTGGTGTGATGGAATTCTGTATGAATTGTCTGTCATACACAGTTCTACAGTTTTCTTTGTCTTTCTTATTCTGAACCTGACTGCGAGACACGTTCACCTTGGTCAAGATAAAGTGGAAAAAACGGAACATAGCCTTAACAGCCTATCAACTAGTAAAACGTTAAACTAACTAATTAATTAGTAAACTGAGGCACATGTTCAATTTATCACAACATTTGGCTTGGGCTACCTATTGCGCCATTCCATGCTACTTCCGTGCTACATTACACCTTGCAAGGCTACAGTACAATCCTGTCGATAGGTTAGGCTAGATCCGCTTCAACCCTATGGCTGTTGCTACATCCTAGCATCTAGCTTCAACTTTAATCAAAATCGCCCATTATTACTTTCCTCAACGGCCTCGTTTGTCTAGCACATAGGGAAGTTACATGAATAAATACTGTATAGTCCTGGTATATCTTAAATACACATTAGTATATATTTCAACATATTACATTTCGTTTTGATTTGGTAGCCTACCTGATGCTAACTACAGGGCTCATTTTCTTAGCTAGCTAGCCAGCTAACCTATCCAGAACATAAACTGAAGGCTAGGTTATTGATGACAAATATTGTCATATTGAACATTAAAACCTACCTTTATCTTGCTGTTTTTGTCGTCTTCTAGTTTCTTTTTTTTTTTCTTTTTTCCGCTCCAGAGGGATAGCTCTTTTGAGACATTGCGAATAACAGACTTGTACTTCACGTTTCACATGATGGTGAGGCAACAACCACGGCAGTGGTGCATGATATCGGTGGGAGCAGCCAACAGCAGTAATCAATTTTGAGAATATTTTGCGAATTATGAAAATAAAATGCAAATCGAATTTACATGTTGTTTGTATAATTCACATCTTGTTTGTATTATTCAATGATATATGTATTTTTTTTATTTTAAAAAAGATATATATTATCGTGATCTTTTGGTGCTCTTGGGGGCCCTCTGGTGGCGTGGGGGCCCTAACCAGCCGCATAGTTCGCGTATCTCTTGGGCCGGTTCTGCCTATAGTTGCTGCCAACATACCGTTATGGGTAACACTTCATAAAAACTCCTCTCTATTAACCATTTATTAAGCATTGGTTAGGTTTTAGTAAACACTTAGGTAATCATTTTTTTTGGTAAGGGTCTCTTAATAATTTTTCATCAGTTAGTCATTAAAAAATATGTTTATTGAAGTCCAACATATGTTGACTTTACCTTAATAAATCATTTGTTAACCATCTGTAAATTGATTTTTTACGTATAATTAATAATGTAGACAATTCATTAATTAATTATTTTTGAATTGGTTGATTTACAAAACATTCAGAAATTACTTGTTGAGGTTTAATCATATTAACTCAAGTGTTCAGATACGCGCGCAGCGTCCTGACCGGGCACAGGGAAGTGGGCGCGGTTTTGCCCGACTCAGGTAGAGCAGACAGCTCAATAGAGAGCACTTTAGGGCGCGAGAAGGGATTAGTGCGCGGAGTAACTTTGTCATCTCCATGCGCAAACTCTAAACAATTAGGGCTTACTGAGAGGGCAGCTAAGTCACTGACTCGCTTAGCAGACACTAAGGCAAGCAGCAAAGCGATCTTCAGCAAGAGCAACTTCAGACTGATGCCCGTTAGAGGGTCAAAAGGCGCGTTAGCCAGGCCACGCAGAACTGTAGCCAGGTCCCAGGAAGGAACAGTACACGCAGTGCAGGGGCGAAGCCGCCTGACTCCCTTCATAAAGCGTGATGCGCATCTGCAGAGGTTCCCGCATAGCCTAGATGGCAAGTGGAAATAGCCACGAGATACACCTTCAGCGTAGATGGCATGCGCCCCTGGTCAAACATGTGCTGCAGAAAAGCGAGCACATCAGATGGCGCCCCAGCCCCTTTTTGGATGCATCAGTGGTAACCACGTGCCTGTTGATCACAGCGCCGTGTGTGTCGCCTTTGGAGAAAGCCGTCGGTTTTCGCCAGGGCTAGCCACATGCGCCTGGAGACTGTGATGACGCGCTCGGGGTCTGACCTGGAGGAGATGCCCAGCTCCACCAAGCTGTGCTGTAGCGGGCGTAGATGGAGAAGGCTGAGAGGCACTGCGCCTCCGGCTGCACATAAGAGCCCCGTCAGGCGTAAGCATTGCCAGGCCGTGACACGGGCGCCCAGTCTGAACGATCGGAGACAGTTCTTCACGTCCGCGAGTCTCTTGTCGGTGAGCGTTGCTCTCATAGAGCGAGAGTTGAGCCTCACGCCCAAGAACTCAACCTCCTGAGAGGGGGAGAGCATGCACTTGGGGGTGTTCACCATGACCCCCAGGGAGAGCAGGTGGCATAGAACCAGGTGAATGTGGGACGAGAGCAGCTGATCGGACTCCACCAGTAGCAACCAGTCGTCCAGGTAATTCAAAAACCTGACCCCCTGAGCGTGCGGAAACAAAGAGCTCTAGTTCTAGAATCTTTGGTCCAATCAAAATAGTTTGGAACAGTCACTTGTCCAGCCCCCTGTTGCTTTGGCGGTAGGCTATAAAACGAACTGTAGTCTATGTAATAGCTAGCTAACATTGAGAATGGCTAACGGCTCCGTTCATTTAAGCATTGCTCGCTGAAAAAATCTGAGAGATTTCAGACAGTTGATAAGAACATGGGCAAGTGTATATTTAACGACCTGGCGAGACCTGGCGATAACAGCGAGATTTGCAGCTGGTTACAAGCTGTCCCCAGCAATAAACATGAAGCTCGCTGCAAAATATGCAAGAAGAATCTACAGTTGGCGACATTGGGCGTAAAGGCACAAAGCTAAACACCAGCTTGCCAGTAAAAATGAAATGTTTTGAGAATATCTGGGATCATATGAATGTTTCGATCAATGTGTTGTGTTGGTCTTAATTTTCTAACATAATGGTCTAAAAAGGTCTTAAATTTAACTAACTGAAACCTGCAAGAACCCTGTCAACACCGTTGAGAGTATCCAACGAGAGCTTGAGCTTTAAACACAGGAGCGCCACAAGGCACAATTCTTTCACCATTGCTTTTCTCCATTTATACCATTCATACCATTCTTAATCCATCATGAATATAGCTTATTTAAATATGCAGATGATATGGCCCTAGTAGGTTTATTTCAGAAAGGTGATACGGGGAGAGAACAATCAGATTTTAAAGATCCCATAGAATGCAAAACCACATTTACCTTGCTATTGTTGAATTTAGGTAACTTAAACCCACTATGTGTAAGTTTTATTTTTTTTTGTATGAGAATTTCTCCCATCTATCGGCGAAGTGGTATACTGCACACGTTTGAATAAAATGTATTAGCCGTTCCCTTCCCAGGGTCCTCATTTCCCATGGTCCTCATTTTGAAAATGGCGGCGCAAAATGGATATTCTCATTTGGTACTCAGCCACATCTAGATATAAATGGAAATTACCAAGTTTAAGGGAACGCTACAATTTATTCATGGAGGTAATTACCATTGTTTTACATTATATTTTTAAAAGAAAAAAAAATATTTTTAATAAAAGACGAAGATAAATAGAAGATAAATCCTACACATAGTGGCTTTAAGGTATCTAACGGACCATACCGAAACTCCCAACACCATCTTCCGCCTCCTTCTATATGTACATTTCAGGCTAGAATTTGTCGGGCTGAAAAAAAAAACAATCTGAAACTAGTGCTCGGTGTACATAGACAGCACAAAGCTACGCCTCCTCCATTACATTGTCCAATCCAAAGAGCTCTAGCTCTAGAATCTTTGGTCCAATCAAAATTGTTTGGAACAGTCACTTGTCCAGCCCCCTTTTGCTTCGACGATAGGCTATGAACGAATTGTAGAACTATATTGAGAATGGCTAACGGCTCTAAGAAAAATAAGTGCATGTTGAATTTCTGTTTAACTGGAGAACATACGAAGAAAATGTTAGCACGCACGTGTAACGTTCCAGGACCTTTTGTGCAGGTGTGAATACAACAAACGAATCCTGGTGCGGACCAAACAACCGGACCGAGACCCACTTTTTGGTGCTCAAGTCTTTTCTGTCCAATGGGAGCAGCGATCGTCACACACGTGGATATATGTGTACAGAATAAAGTTTGCTTGCAAAAAGTACAGTGTGAATGCAAACCGCACCAAATGAAAAAAAAATAGTCCGCTAATGATCCGGACCAAACAAGTGGACTAAAGGACTTTTCAGGTGTGAATACACCCTTAAATGGTTCTGCATAATGTTGTCATAAAGGCTGACATCCTATTGCATGTTTATGGCGGCTCGCATCAAATTCAAATCACTGATGCTGACTTACAAAGTGCTTAGAGGATCTGCCCCTTTTTATCTAAGCGCTCTCATAAAAGCTCAGGCAACCCCCCGACAACGCCGGTCCTCCAATGACTGTCGACTGGCAGTCCCGGCACCTCGCCCAAGGCAATCCAGACTCCAGACACAATTCTCATGTGTCGTCCCACGCTGGTGGAATGACCTACCAAAAACAATCAGAACAGGGCCATCTCTGGAGGCCTTCAAAAAGCTCTGAAAGACCCAGCTATTCAGAGAACATTTTCTATCCTAGCACTAAAATGAACTGAAGCACTATCCCCTAGCACTATGCTCCTTAAGGTTTCTGCTATGTAGCTTGATTGTTATCCTCGTTTTGTAAGTCGCTTTGGATAAAAGCGTCTGCTAAATGCATAAATGTAAATGTAAATGTAAATTTAGCTCAGACAGTTAACCAATTTACTGCTGAGAAACAGACATGCTGCTTGCTTGTAGTGTAGGCGCAAACGTAGCGCGATATAAAAGAAAACAGTAATGTTAAAAGGGGAGCGATAAAACTAATCTGCATACAGTCTATATAGCCTACAGCTGGGGTCAGACGCGGATTTGTTTTCTAGCGGTAGCGGTAACGCTACCATTAAGTAAATGTTATAAATTGCTTAATACATGCTTAATAGGGAGGAGAAATTATAAAGTGTTACCAGTTATGTGTACAATATAGTTGTCTGACACATAAATATAGACACACATAAATATAGACTTAAAATGCAAATGCTAATTATATATATATATATATATTTTTTTTTGGACATGTCTGTCTTAAACATGTTTGTGTGTAATGCATCAATCTTGGTGGATATTGACCTTCTTAGCTGAACTCCCTCTAGTGATGTAAATTCTTGCTGTGTTTCTAAATTAATGACAAGGGGGTATACCTCACAAGTTAAAGTTTAAAGGTCATTGCAGGTGGCCAGCATGGGAAGTTAAATTTGCAGTATATTTCTTGTACATACTGTAGGCTAATCATAGTTATAAAATGATCCTAAATTACACCTATATTAAAGGCGCTCTAAGCGATGCTGTTTCACGTCACTTCTTGTTGACGTTCGAAGTATTGTCAAACAAAACGGAGGATAGCTCCAGAGAGGGTTCAAGCGTTATAAGTTATAGCTCACTCCTCCCCCTCCCTCCCATGCCTCCCGAAAGACTCATGAACCTTGTCGTTTATTGGCTGGAACACTGTTATGTTTCGTTTTCGTTTGTTATGCTAGGTTTGCCCACTGTGTTTTGTTGCTGTTTGTGGAGCCAGGGCTGTCTTCAGAGACCGCGTTTTTTTACAGTGTGTTCAGGGGACAGGCAGCTAGCAGATTATGAGATGTTTGCTGTATGTAACAACACATGTTTTAGTCCTAAAAACGTTTCACATCGCTTAGAGCACCTTTAATTAAACAAAAATCATGTCAATTAACATTTAACTCAATTAAATCCAAACTTTTTAGAACAACAACTTTTTTAGAAACAAATTTTAGAAAGCAGGGCCCTGGACAGGGGGATTCCTCAACCAATCCAAAAAGTCCCCCCTTCCACCCAGCTTTTTTTGATGCCATAGAACCTTTAGCAGTGAGAGCCTCATAGCCATATAGGAACTTGTGTAGGGGGGAAATGAGCCTTGTTTCTGGCTTTTTGTTTCACAGGAATCCTGATGGACAACACAAAGCTTCTACTCTCATCTCTCGCTCTTGGTTGCTGTGCACTTCCATCATCTCTCTGTGATAATGCATGAACTGCTTATGAAAGAAGCATGTATGGCATTCCCTTGTGTGAGACAAGACAAACCTTGTCAAGCACACGCAAGTACACAATAGCCAGTGGTGCTACAAAAGCCATCCTGAGTTATGTTGATGGCGGAAAAGAGGACTCTTTTGTCTGTGGACGTTGTTATTTCAGCTTCAGTGTAAGTGAAGGGAGGGTTCAGGATCACCTCTTGCCTTCACATAAATGGATATAGCGTGGGGATATTTAGTACGGTACGCTCAGCTCTCATCTCCAGTGTCCCATCTTCCAGGAAGTGCAGAATCAGTGGCTGTCTAGGCAGTCCAATCAGCATTGTCTTATTCATTTATACTTGCAATGTCCTGCACTTCTGCTGGCTAATTAATTAAAATTAAAATCACATCTCTTGGGTCACCAATGTTAAAGGTATAGTTTGTTTTTTTCGGTTCAATTTTTATTTTTAAAAAAAGTGCTACTCACCGAGTGGTTAGTGGTGCTCGCTGATGTTCCAACCCAAATATTTAATTCGCTATGATTCATGTTTTGGAACATCAGCAAGCACCACTAACCACGTGGCGAGTAGCACTTTTTTAAAAACTAGTGTTTTAAGGATAAAAACAACAAATGCCCATTGCTAGCCATTTTGAAGCAGGCAGAGGTGTTTCTACATTTTCCAAATAGCCGAAACAGGTTCAACTGTCAAAATGTCGGTGTCAACCACTTTATTGCATGTTAGACAATCTGTGAAAGGGGCTCAAAGTGTTAAAAACCAAACTATACCTTTAGGCGCTCAGTTTTAAACATTTTTGCTTGATAGGTCAGTGCTAAGTGAGTTGACAGGTGATTTTTTTTTATTTATTTTTTTTACCGTAAATCCTTTCTTTTTAGATCATGTTTGATTTGGTTATGATGAAGCATAGCAGAAAAAAACCCTTCAGGCTTCTCAGAAAGTAATATTTAGCAAGCCCAGGCCAGGTCACAGAGGGCCTTAACACTGGAAACCCAATCGATGTGATTTTGCATTTTAATCCAATAGCCAGCAGAAGTACTGGACATTAGAAGTATAACTGGATAAGACAGTGCTGATTGAAATCTGGGAGCATTATGATTATGTGTGGACACTGCAGGGGCATCTACGGTCAGTAAGAGGATTTGACATGGTCTAAAACCAAACATTTGGTGTCAGCTCAGAAGGTATGTGTACGTGTAAAATAGACGTATGTGGTGTGTGTGTGTGTGTGTGTTATTGTGCTTGTTTATGTGTGTGTGTGATTAAGTGTATTTCTGTGTGTGTGTGTGTAAAAGAGAGAGAAAAGGATGAAGAGATGAGTGAATTAAAGGTCAATACATCATAGTGCTCTGCTTCTTACAACTGCAACGCAAGTTGAACAAGGCTTCTCTGGACATGAAGGACGAGCCCCTAAAAACAGGGTTATCACAGCTACACAAAACCCTCCTGGTCCATCCTTTCCAGTGGGTTCTGTTCCACCAGTCCACCAGAGGAGCCAAATCCAGTGCACACCCACTGCATTCATTCTGTAAGCTACTTACACTTAAAGGCCCACTATGCAACATTTTTCATTTAATTAATCCGTTTCATACTGTTTAGGATGCTAAAATTAGTCATTACACGGCGAACGAACGGTGTAGAATGCGCCACCGTGGCCAATAGCAGTAGATACAGCACTTGCAATGTTCAGCAGCGCGGACCGCCTCCAATAGAATGCAGTGCAATACAATGCAATACAGCGGGCTTTAGAGGGAGCTCGTGAGAGAGAAAAACAGAATGTTGCTTAGTGCCGGTTTAACACTATGAACTACTAGTGGGAGACAGTTTGGTACATAGACATGATTAATCAGAATCAGTTCTACAACACTAAATATGAAATACTAGTGGGAGAGAGGCTCATATAAAGAGATATGATCAGTTTGAATCAGTTGTGTTTCTAAAGTAGAACACTAAATACTATGCAATACTACTGGGAGAAAGGATCATATAGAGATATGATCACTTTGAATCAGTTGCGTTTATATAATAGCACACTAAGTCCTATGAAATACTAGTGGGAGAAATCACCATGAGTTACACACTATGAAATAGCAGTGGGAGACAGAATGATCCTTATATGAGCTGTACATGAGGCACATGATGACAAATCTGTACATTTGGAATTAGTTATGGTTCTGGAGGAGCATGTTATAGCGTACATCGGGTCATGGTCAGAATGAATGAGACCGCATTTGAAAAAGCAACGAACACACAATTAGTTTTCAATTTATCTGTGGAGGTCGTGACCTAGCAAGAGAGATTGTGTCATAACTGAAAAGGACTTGCAGGCTTTGATGTCGTGAGGAAGAAATCAGAAAAGTGTGGAATATTCTGCTCTTTATCTCATAATTGTTCCTAAGTGATGCCACACGGTGTGAGAATACTAATGAATTTGATCTCAGGCTTTCTCGTCAGACACCACGATACACATCACTTGGGCAGCAATTAACATCTTCAAACACCCCACCATGCATTGATGCCTGGGAGCAAACAGAGAGGTCAGCTGCATCTTTTCTTCTTCTTCTTCTTCTTCTTCTTGCTCTTCTCTCTCCTCCATTAGACTCCATAAGAATAACTGGAACGGAGATGGATTTACAGAGTCGGGCCCTCTATTTGTGCTTTTATACAGTAGGATTTCATAGGATTGCCAATGCCTTCTTCACCCTTACTGATGTGTGTGTGTGTGTGTGTGTATGGCACGTGGGTGAAACGCAAAACAGTTTCAGTTTTTTTGTCTGTGGGTGAGCAATGGAGAGAAAGAGAAATCGAGAAAAAATGGAGAGACAGGCAGAGAGAGAAAGAGAAAAGGAGAGACACACAAAGAGATGGACTGATGGGGAGAAGGCAAAGAATAGTGTGGTGGAGAGAGAAAGAAAAGGAAGGAAACAGAGAGGAAAAGGACAGAGGGAAAGGTAGAGGAAGAGAGAGAAAGGGAGAGACAGAGAGGGAGAATTGCAGCACAGCCTCCTCGACTCTGTGACACAAGCCAACAAAAGAGGGCAGTATGAGGACACTGACAGAATGGACAAACTTTATATTCCTAATTTATGGTTGAGTAAGTGTGTGTGTGTGTGTGTTTGTTTGTGTATAAGCTTATTTTAACTGTGTGTGTGTGTGTGTGAGCATGTGCTTGTGGGTGTTACGTGTATAACTCACTGTGTGGATTCTGCTACTGCATGTGTGTGTTTCTTTGTTAATTTGCCTATAAGCTTAAGTTTACATCACGTGTGTTTATGCAGTATGTATGCAGGTGCCATGTGTGGATGCATTTGTGTACCTGTGTGTGTGTGAGAGAGAGAGAGGCAAAGGAAGTTGGAGGATGATTAGACGAAGCTTCATCCTAACTTTATTTGAATTAGGATTATACACAACATATATATTGTTTACACACACACACACACACACACACACACACACATAGAGCACATTACACAATTCACAGTCACAAACAAAATAAGATGAAGCACAAAAAAGCAGTCCTTGTAGAATTCTAGGGCCCGATAATGCACACGGCGCACGGTGCTTTCGCGACTTGCGCAACCTATCATTGCTATTTTGTGCAAGCGCATCATTGTTTTTTTCCGGCAGAAATGTACGTTGTCAATATAGCAGATGGCTTTGCGCTCTGTCGGGCGTGTCATTAAAAAGAAGGGGTGTGGTGCGGCATATAGTGCGAATTTTGTATTTTACAAGAGGTAAACGTGAATTCGCTACTGACCAGAAAAAACCTGGTCAGGAATCATTCGCTCATTGTTCAAAGGCTATTTTACGGGCGCTTAGTGCTTTCATCAGCAGCTGCCCAGTCCTCGAAAAATAAAATTCAAATGTACATCACATACATCACACCATGGTTATTTTACTAAAATATATATTTAAATAAATATTTGCAAACCTTAGTTGATTGCAGTAAGCACTGAGAATTAATAAGTAGCCTAACGTTACGGATACTAACATATCCTCGGTTCTCTGAGTGAGAAGCCGAAACGTAAGAATGGATGATGCCTATCATCTCCTACTTTTTCTGAAGTCAACTTTTAACCAACCCTTTGAAAAAAGGGCAGTAAGCGCTCTGACGCGCGCAGGCAACTACTTAGACAGCCCTGCGTGATGTCAGAAAGTCTATATATTGACTGCGCTTACGCTTCAGGTCCTCTTTGCCAAGCTCGCCAGCGTCGGCGACTTGAGGCCCGAAACGTACGTTTCGGCTTCTCACTCAGAGAACCGAGGATACGTTAGTATCCGCAACGTTCTCTTTCGTTTCGAAGCCGAAACGTACGAATGGATCACTACAACCAAGCCTCAAGAGCCCTACACCGAGGAGCCTGAGGTGGAAAGACCCACGGGACCGCCGCCGGGCCCAGAGAGAACACTCTCTGCTACGCCCGGCCTGGTGACGTCCAGTGCGTAAAAACGCGCGAAGGTGTTGCCTGAGGCCTACGACGCACTCAGGCAGATATCCTGCATAGGGACGCCTTTCCAAAAGGCCCAAGAGGCCGCCACTCCACGGGTGGAGTGCGCCCTGACATGCGCAGGCGGAGGAACACCCGCCGCCTCATATGCCAGACGTATGGCCTCAGTAAGCCAATGCGACATGCGTTGGGTAGACAAGGCCTGACCCTTGGCACGCTCGCCATGGCAGACGAACAACTGGTTCGTCTTCCTGATGCTCTGCGTATGCGTCAAATAGGCACGAAGCGCTCTGACCGGGCACAGAGTGACGGGTACAGAACCTCCCGTCTCAGGTAGGGCTCAGAAGAGCGCTCTCTCCCGTCTCAGGTAGGGCTCAGAAGAGCGCTCTCTGTTCGCGTCCGTCTCAGACGCGTCACGGGACCATTGCCCGGAGGCGAATGGCTGGGTAATGCGTGAGTCTGCGAGAAGCGAGACGTACAGCGGCGAGAGAGGCTGAAGAGCGCCCTCTGATCGCGACCGTCTCCGACGTGACGCTCGTCCATTGCCCGGGGGCGAATGGGCTGGGCGACGCGTGAGCCTGCGAGAAAACGAGCCGTACAGCGGCGAGAGAGGCTGAAGAGCGCCCTCTGATCGTGACCGTCTCCAACGGGGCGCACGTCCATTGCCTGGGGACCGCAAGAAGCGTGTGTGCGGAGTGCTGATGAGGCAAACTCAGCGCCCCACAAGGGCGCGAGATCAGAGAGGCTCGCCGAAGCGGGGGAAGCGTTATGAGCTGAGGGCGGCAGAACGAAAACCCGTGCCTTTTAAGCACTCAAGGCAGAGCGGACAACGGGCAGGAGCTGCGTGACATAGCCTGCCGCACGCCCGCTTCAGGATCGCTGCTGACGTCTGCGTCGCTCCTGGCTCGACGGGCGCGTGGCTGAAAGCGCACGTCCACACGAGCGTGAGCGTTGCCAAGGCTGTTGTTGACCCAATGCTGGGTGTGCGAAGCGGGGGAAGCGTTCTGAGGTGAGAGCTGCAGAACGAAAACCCGTGCCCTTTAAAGCACTCAGAGGCAGAATGGACAGCGGGCAGGAGCCGCGCGTCATAGCCAGCCTCACACCAGCGCTCGCTTCAGGATCGCTGCTGACATCTGTGTCGCTCCTGGCTCGACGGCCGCGTGGCTAACAGCGCACGTCCACACGAGCGTGAGCGTTGCCGAGGCTGCGCGCGTCTGCGGCGCAGCAGGCGTGACAGACGAGGGCGCCTACCTCCTGCTACAGCGCCCCCAACGCGGGGGAGGCGCAGAAGGCCAACGGCACTGCTTCCTCCATGCTGAGACAAGCGCAGGCCTAGCCTGCTAGCTGCCTGAGTGGCACAGAGCTAGCTCGCTAGCAAGCTGAACAGCAAGAGAGCTGGCTAGGGACTAGCAGCTAGGTAGCTGGGTGCCGGCCGTGTTGTCGTCGAGAGGAGGGAGGTAACCCCATCTTCGTCGACGGCTTCGATGGCGGGGTCATCCGCAGCGTGGTGCGGAGAGCCAGCCGCAGGGGCAAGGAGGCCCCGATGGGGCTAGCTGAAGAGCTAGCGAGCTGGGCCGTGGCTAGCTGGCTAGTAGGCGGCTGACTAGCAGCTAGGTAGCTAGCTGCAGGCCGCTTTGCCGCCGAAGATTGTCCGGGCGACTCAAGCGAAGACGCCGGGGAACGCTCGGAGAAATGGCGGGGAGGGAGAATGCCAGTGTCAGCGGGGGAAAAAAACGCCCCTGGACTGCTGGTCGATCCCACGAAGAAGGCTGCCTTGTTCAAGAAAGCCGCAGGAGACAGCCGATCACAACGGAGCTCGGCTGAGTGAACACCAGTGGCGTATTCCATCCTAAGGCAGAAGCAGACAGCATGGCGGTCGGCAGCCGCCATTAGCGGTTTCCAGTCGAGACATCTAAGCGTTGCCATCCTACGACTCGTGGTACCAGGTAGGGACCGACGTGAGTGACTTTGAACAGGATGGATTCCGGAATGTCCTGAAAAAACTGTTGTGGTGGGCTTTCAAAAAAGCTGTTGATTTTTAAGAACATTTGCGAAGCAAACGGAGTGACTCAGAACACACGCAGTAGGTGAGGTGAAAAAGGCAAAGAGGGCCTGAAGCGTAAGCGCAGTCAATATATAGACTTTCTGACGTCACGCAGGGCTGTCTAAGTAGTTGCCTGCGCGCGTCAGAGTGCTTACTGCCCTTTTTTCTAAGGGTTGGTTAAAGTTGACTTCAGAAAAAGTAGGAGATGATAGGTATCATCCATTTGTACGTTTCGGCTTCGAAACAAAAGAGAACTGACGGGCTATTTGACCAGTGGAGGACACATAGGGATGTAAATACACCTTTCAAGCGAGATTGTCAAGAAACAAGACTGTACATATTAGGCTACACCACCAGAACATCGTTTAAGTTAATATTTTGGTTATATATACTGTAAATCTCCCGTGACTTCACCTCACGCACATTTCCTTCACATGAAAACATTTGCCAAGTATAATCAGCCATCATAATACATAACACGACATGGAACATGGAATGCGCAATGCACCGGACTTTTAAAGGGACTCTTATTGGTTAGTACGCCCCAAACACACCCATGACTAATTTACTCATTTAAAACAACCCATTTGAACTATGCGCCAGGCTGTAGTTTCCTACAGGCAATATAGCGCTCTGCGCTGGCCACTCCCCCAAAGAGAACGCACGACTATGCACGATTGAACTTGAAAATCAGGCCCCTAGAGTGTGATACATATGACTCTGTTTATGAACTCATTAGGTCACTCCTTGCTGTTCTGCGACCAGTAGTAGACAAACTCACAGGTTTCCATGGAGGTTCCCTTGTGTTGAAAGAAAAAATGGCATTAGATAAAATTACATCAAACACAGTGAGCTGGAACAGGCCTGAAGCAGCACAAAGCATACACACACACACATGAACATACATACACATGAAGAAATAAGCCAAAGATGGCCTGATGCAGTACAAAGCATACACACACACACACACACCATGACGTACAAAGCATACACACACAGACACACTCAAGAATGCCTTATGCAGTCCGAGCCAACTGCCTGTTGTCGATGCCAGACATTCTTTAGATTGCATTAGGTAAGAGCTCATTGGCAAATGGCACTATTATCTAGGCTGGGACACTAGTCCTATGCCAATTAAGTTGCAATCCGTTAGGAATATCACACACACACACACACCTTAGCACCCACCCAACACACACACACACAAATAGATATGATAGATAGATAGATAGATCGTTTGACAGATATTCTTATTTTATTTTCAATTATTGTCATTGCGATAACTGAGATTCACAGTATTTTAAATGTAGTAAAAAATATTACTTTAATGTAGCAGTAAGTTTAGGTAGCTTCCAGGCGAAGCTCAATCTATGTAAAATGATTGCAACACACTGATACAATGGCATTTCAGTGATTGTGTGTGTGTGTATGTGTGTGAGTGAAAGAGAGAGAGAGGTCAACAAAACCATGGGGCTGACACTGGCCACAACAAAGCTAGAGACAGACAGAGGGCAAACGCGTCTCACTTCTGACTGGGACGATTACCAACTCTTTCAAATGTCACTCAACAACACTAGATTAAGTGCACACATACATGCAGTATATGTAGAATAGGTAGAGTCTTTTACTCTTTTTGCTCTTTTTAATGAGGGTACAGCAAAAATGTTCACAATTATGGTGCCCAAAAGTGGATAATTGGAAAGACAAACCAGAAACAATAATAAAATACATTTGTGACAGGCTACATTTAGTGCATGTTGTGCTATTACTACTTACAACTTAAAGGCGCTCTAAGCGATTGTGTTTGATGTCACTTCTTGTTGACGTTCGAAGTATTGTCAAACTAAACGGAGGATAGCTCCCTCCTCCCCCTCCCTCCCATGCCTCCTGAAAGACTCACGCGCACTAACCCCCACCCAACCCCTCCTCCAAATCCTTCTTGTTGTTTATTGGCTGGAACAATGTTTGTTATGTTTCATTTCGTTTGTTATGCTAGGTTTGCCCACTGTGTTTTTTAGCCGTTTGTGGAGCCTGGGCTGTCTACAGAGACCGCGTTTTTTTACAGTGTGTTCAGGGGACAGGCAGCTAGCAGATTGTGAGGAGATGTTTGCTGTATGTAACAACAAATGTTTTAGTCCTAAAATTGCGTCACATCGCTTAGAGCACCTTTAAGATAGATCATTTACAGTTTTTACCCATTGCTTGAACACTATAAGGACCATAATTTCAGATGATGCAAGAACATAGTGGACCATGACGTAAATCATGTCCTGACTATGAGGGACTTGAACAACTTGAAGTTGTGTACTTGCCCCACTCACCATTTCTAAATTATTTTCTGCTTGGAGATGCCAACCACATGCCTGTATGCCACTTCTGTAGGCAATGAAACAGGCCTACAGAAACATTGAGGTTTGGTCAACCCAGGGATGGATTCGGCACACAAGGGGATATTTTCCCCTATGCTTAGCGAGAGAAGACATTGCTTATGATGTTGATTAGATCCTGCGGCCAGGCCCAACAGAAAGCAGGATCCATAAACCCACTTATGCACAGCTGTGTTTTTTCTGTGTTTACAGTAGTGTATTGTTTGTTTTATTTTTGATTATTTTTGCTTTAACTGAAATTACTACACTGTAAAATACACTACTGTAATATAATGTTTTTGATCTGAAATTTTAATTTTTTGGTGAAAAATCTCTGGAATTGAATAAAAACATTAAAAAAAAAAAATTTTTTTATAAATTTATAATTTATATAAAGTAGACTAGTGTGTTGTTGATATGAGAGTGTATTGACATGACGCAAGTGGGTATCATTTTGTCATCAAAGTGAAGTTTTGGCAAAGGATTGTTAGGTTTTGATAGCAGAGTTTGTATTTGACATAGATGTGAATGGTTTATTTCCCTGTGTTTTCCCTGAGTTTTGGCACCATGAGCCAAGTTTTGCAAAATGTTAGCAATGGACAAAAACTGTAAGACAGACTAGAGACAGGACAGACGACAGGCAACATAACAGAGCAGTGATGTACTGTTACACGTGAAGTTCACAGTGAGATGGAGGTAGTCCATATGTAGAGGGGTGGCAGTGTGAGGGAGGGGAGAGCTTTCTGCTGCTTCCCCAGAAATTAGAGGCATTGCTGGGGTGTCAGTAATGGATGTGGTGTTCTGAGTCCCTGTGTGGTGTGAGATGTGAACACCCAGAAACTATGTGCCGTGAACAACTGAAATAAGTGTGTTTATCTGGAGATAAACACACTTATGTTTTGTTTTGTCCACATTGAGGGACAGGGTGCTGTGAGTGCATCAGTTGTGTTTTGTCACCTCCTCTTTGTACAGCTCTCAAGGCACCTATAATTCAAGCATCTTTTGTCCTACCCAATGAACTGAATTTGGTAATAGGGACCATTTAAGTGCAATGCACATGATTCGAGCCATACATTACTAAGGAGTGGACCTTGCATTATGTGTATTATATATATTCAATTCAATTCAATTTTAATTATATAGCACATTTTTACAAAAGGCATGTCTGAAAGCGCTTAACACTAAAAGGCCCAATGAGCAACAGGGGCATGGAAAAACTCCCTATTAGAGCCTGACCGATAAAGGATTTTGAAGGCCGATACCGATACAAATATCGGTCGAGTGAGCAGATGACGTCACTGAACAGACTGTATGTGGACCGCAGAACAACGTTGCTAAACATTTGGTCACATACAGGGTTACAGCCAATCGAGATCAACTGGTACAATCCACTGCTGGTTGCCAGTTCTCTCTTCCGAATATTCCTTTGAGTCAGGCCGCAAAGTCACCTGTTTGCATCGATTGATCTGGCAACCTCATCTCCCCACTGGTTTTGAACACGCCGTTAACTGATTGCAAGATGAACTCAATGGCGCTGTATAGAGATAATCCTTGTTCGCGTCGGATGATTTTCAAAAACAGAACACACTCGATTTGGGCGTTTTTTGAGAGCTAGAAAGCCTACGTTGTGTTTTTTTTTCTGATGACCTATCTTGACATGGGTTTAGAACTGTTCGCTACAACTTGCCTTGATCACCATGATAAGCTCCGGTGAGAATGATTAGCTCCTGTTTGCTCGATATTGTTAATAATGTTAGCTTTTTTTAACGATAGGCCTACGTAACAGAAACACTGGTCGGCAGTAATGTTATTAATTGATTCATAAAATATAATGATTTCGAGCCATTTAAAAATGGCGAACGCGTCTTGCGTTGTACACTTCTGCCTTCATCCATTGACTGGCGCAAGTTTTTTTCAGCGTGAGAGACCACAGTGGTGACAGGAAAGCCTTGTCTTGTCTTTAGACCATAAGCAACTAAGCTGTAGTATAAAGTTGCTTTGTTAATAGTGTTTTTATTCTCTGCTCTGCTCTAGCCTTTGTTGCTTGTCACCATTTAAAAGTCAATTTACTTCTGGCTGTTTTACAGGTTTATTAACTTCTGATGTGAACACAGTAAAGAGAGTGGTTTACAGTTTGGCCTCTAAATTAAACAGCAGTGTGAAATGATATCTGGTATCCCAGTGGTTACCCAAATGTGAGAAACAGTGATTGGTCAAAACTGTAGTGTTGGTCACTTCGATGACACCACAAAACTAATGTAAATTAAGAGTGACAACATAAAAGCAAATAAAACCGACAACAACATAAAAGCAAATGCGAAATAGTCATTGTTGATGAAGACAGTAATACTATTAAGGTCATATTCCGTCCGTCCAACCTCCGACCCCCCCAAGACACGTGCACACACAACGCGTCTCCCCCCCCCCCC
>JAGFZM010004683.1:53899-87298 GCA_017657215.1 Limnothrissa miodon | reverse complement strand
TTGTATCTTCTTGTATCATACATTCTTTACAGAAAAGACACTGCCTCTGATCAGTTTTACAGATTTTCAATGTAGCTTACTGAAATTGTGCTGTACTGTCCTCAACTTGTACTCTTAAGGAACAAAAGAATTTCAACAACATTTCTTTGGCTTTGTAGGACTTGTAAAACAGAAGGCCTTGTTAACATTGTTAATCTTCCTTTTTTTCCATTTTATTTACAGGTAGAGTACAAATGTTTCTTGTGGCAACATGAATACCTCTGGTCCAGTCACATTTTTCATCATTGAAGGACTGCAGGAGAAAAGATTACTTATGTTTGGTGTATTCCTAACAATTTACATTGTAGTTTTGTGTGGAAATGGCATGATCATATATTTGGTGAAGACAGACCCAAAACTCCAAACGCCCATGTACTTCTTTCTCCATAACCTTTCTTTTGCAGACATGGTGTACACCACCATAACCATACCCAACATGCTGTCTGGCCTCCTGCAGAATGAACACATAATTTCCAAAACAGGTTGCATGTTGCAGATGTATTTCTTCCTCTCCATGGGCTCCTCTTGCCGTGGCATTTTGACCGCCATGGCTTTTGACCGCTACGTGGCCATCTGCAACCCTCTCCGCTACACCACCATAATGACCAAACGCCTTTGTATTTTGCTGGTGTTTGGGGCGTGGTGCTTTGGCTATTGTCTAGTCATGCCTGCTGTAGTACTCGCCACACAGTTAAACTTCTGTGGGCCCAACAGGGTGAGGCACGTCCTGTGTGATCACTCCTCAGTGGTGGCACTAGCTTGTGGCAGCACGATCATTAACAACATTATGTCTCTTACACTCGCCATGATCGTTCTAATCGGGACGTTCGTCCTCATTCTAGCATCTTACATCACCATAGGCAAGACAGTCTACCGCATGGGAAAGGCCGAGAGGATGAAGGCCTTCGGAACCTGTGCCTCTCATCTGATAGTCGTCTGCATCTCGTACGTGTCGGCTATGTGTGTGTATGTCTCCTACCGCGTGGCCACATTCTCCCCTGACGCACGCATGATAGTGGCAGTGGTGTATGCTGTTCTTACTCCTTCTCTCAACCCCATCATTTACAGCCTGAGGAACAAAGAGCTTTGGGAGGCAATGACTAGAGCCCTCAGTAGATGTGGGGCCTTACCAAACTCTCACAGAAAAAAAAATCCTGCTGCATCCTAAAGCTGCAAATAAAACATTTTATAATGTTGTTTATTAAGTTCATTAAATGCACTCTATTTCTGTAACCAAAAGACTTTAATTTATTTTAATCAATCTAGATTATTTTATTTGTAAAATCATAAAAATAACACTGTACCATATGGTGATAACACTTACGTGTTACAAAAAACGAATATTTGACTTGAGCTGATTGCAAAACATTTTTGTTATAACTACTATGTTATGTTTTGTCATGTAATCTTGTCTCATCTCCTGCATTCTTCATTAAACACATTTAACTAAATCATGTTCAAACTTTTCCTCTGTATTATGCCTACATACTGTACAGACCAATTGTTTATAACAATAATGACTTTAAAAGACATAATGTACTGTTGTGTTGAGGTGACAAATCCAAAATGACATAGTCTGTTGTGTAAGTTAACCATTTCAGGGACATTCTCTGGTGTAACCAATTATATAATATTAAAATAATCTGTTGTGGGATAACCAATTCAAAAAGACATCCTTTGATGTGCAGTAAGTTCAGTTCAGTTTCTAGTTTATTGTCCCCTAAGGGGGGAAACTTCTCTTGCAGCAGGAAAACATAATACATGGTAGCACAACAATTGAAAACACATACAAATAAATAACACAGACTACCAATTAAAACACGCTGTTTCACATATAAACAAAAAAAATAAGCTGGACATTGCAGGCCTGCCGTCTATTTCTACATGCAGACATTTACCCTTTTGCTGAGTCTGATCGATGGTGTTTGTGATTATCAAGACAGTCTACCGCATGGGAAAGGCCGAGAGGATGAAGGCCTTCGGAACCTGTGCCTCTCATCTGATAGTCGTCTGCATCTCGTACGTGTCGGCTATGTGTGTGTATGTCTCCTACCGCGTGGCCACATTCTCCCCTGACGCACGCATGATAGTGGCAGTGGTGTATGCTGTTCTTACTCCTTCTCTCAACCCCATCATTTACAGCCTGAGGAACAAAGAGCTTTGGGAGGCACTGACTAGAGCCCTCAGTAGATGTGGTGTCATAACAAAGTCTCACAAGAAAACAATCCCTGCTGTATCCTAAAGGTTGCAAACCGATGATTTTACAATGTTGTTGTTTTTTATTCCTTAATCACATGAATTTGAGTTATTCTATAATGCTATGTAATTATTGATTTTTTTTTTGCATAAACTATTACTAAAAGCCTATCTCTCTTTCACAGTGAACTCATCTATCCTTCACTCTGCCATTGTGTTTATTTCATGTTAACCAGTTTGCTACACCAATTTGAACTTGTGCTAATACTTTGCATATGTCTTGTCATTGCCTATTGCCACAGACCTCTGTAACAATGCATAATGCAAGTTTTCGGCTCTAATGCACTATATATGGCCTGTGGACCTCAATGAAACTACCCACCTCTTCATTACATAAAACTCATTCAATGTAGCCTACTGTATAGAAGGTTCTACAGAGTGAGAGTGAGAGATGTGCTTATGCATGTGAACACAAACACACCAAGACTGTCTGTCTGATCTGTAAGTAAGACTGCTAATCAATGCTATTTGTTCACACAGCCTTTATAACAAAAGTCATGTATGTCAGAAAAAAAACTAACTCTTTTGAAAGGAAAAAAATAGAGAAAAAACCCTGACATTTCATTTAAAGTTACTGGAAGATGATACTGTTAATGTAGGTGATTTGCTCTGCCACTGTAATTCTTTATCATGTTAATTGAACTTATGTATATTTAAGGTATATGTGTGTCTATATATGCCTATTCCAAAACAAAGCTGCCTTGTGTGTGTGTGTGTGTGTATGTGTGTGTTTGGTCTAGTGAATGGTTTTAAAGCCCTAATATTAGGACTAATGCTGATGCCGCATAACAATGGTTAAAAAGGAGAAGAGTCTGTGTGTTTGTCTCTGTGTTTATTTTTTAAAAATCCCATTTTTATATAAATGTAGTAGCAGACCCACCAAATATGTGTCAGACACGCCTTGGTTCAGATTTCTCAGATAGTTGACTTGGCCCTGGCTGTAAGTTAATTTTATTCCTATGTAAGTTTGAGTACTGGATCCTTAAAAGTCAAAGGAAATAAACTCTTGCACTCTTTCACTGACCTCTTTTTATCTAATCTCAATGAGTAAACAACATTCTAGAATTGTTTCATATGTTTTTCTTTTGTCACAAGTAGCTAGTTAGTCAAAATTATTTTTCAAACAAAACCTAAATGTGTTATATACACCCTGACATTACATTTACATTTATGCATTTAGCAGACGCTTTTATCCAAAGCGACTTACAAAAAGAGGATAACAATCAAGCTACATAGCAGAAACCTTAAAGAGCATAGTGCTAGGGAATAGTGCTTCAGTTCAATTTAGTGCTAGGACATTAGTGTCTCAAAAAGTCCTGACATTATCAGTTTTATTTTAAATTTTTTATTTCTTAAACAAAACATCAGACTACGTAGCAAAGGCTATCTAAGCTGAGAGGGTTAAGGCCTGTAGCTCTGTAAAAAATATTAAACTACTAACTTTGCAAAGCGCAGATATAATGTATGGATATTAACACCAACAAAAAAAAATCATAACTTTAATTGCCACAGGCCTGACATCAAAATCTAACCTGTAGGCCTGATATCAAAATCTAACCTGACACCTCAGGTACTGTATATCACATGCAGCATGCAGCATGCAACATGAGCCTCTGTGACTACTCCTCCATGGTGAGGCTTGTCTGTGATGACACGTCTGTGAACAACTACCTGTCTCTGTCCCTCGCCATGGTCGTCCTCCTGGGCACGTTTTTTCTCATCCTGGTTTCCTACATCAGCATAGGCAGAGCGGTGTATCACATGGCCAGAGCCGAGAGGATCAAGGCATTCACCACCTGTGCCTCTCACCTGATAGTTGTCTGCATATCGTACGTGTCGGCCACGTGTGTGTATGTCTCCTACCGCGTGGCCTCCTTCTCCCCTGAACCATGCATGATTGTAGCAGTGGTGTATTCTGTTCTTACTCCTTTTGTTCATTATTATTGGAAGGCTGAGGAACAAAGAGCTATTGGAGGCACAGACTAGAGTCCTTGGTACTGTAGGTGTGACCTCTCAGAAAACCAATTCATATTACAGTCTAAGTATGCTGGTAATCAATATACGTAGGGTGTTATCACAGATTCAGTGTCTCTAATCCAGTGGTCCCCAAACTCCCAAAGGATTCTTTTTCAATGAATGAATGAACAAACAAACACGATAAACAAATATGTGTGTACATAGTAAGTGGTTTGGGGACATATTTTCTTTTTAGAAGTAATTTACAGATTTATTTTGTGCACCCCTAGAATTGATTCCGGTCCCCTATGTATGTATACAACTGAGCTTGGCCGCGTTTCCCAGATTAGTTAAGAAGCTCTTAACGCTAAGATCTTCTTTGGAGCGCTCTTAAGAACGCTGTGAACGAAGAATGCGTTTCCCAGAGTCGCTCTTAGCTTAAGAAGATCTTTCACTAAGAAGGAAACGTAAGATCGAGCTGACCAACTCTTAACAGCCTTCTTAGCGATCAAATGCTCACTTAGCGATCAAATGCGTGTACATTTCTAGGCTTTAGTCAACCTGGTTTCACAGCTTTTCGTGATAGTGTCACGAAAATAGATTCTATTGAAACGTGATACATCACGATTTTTTCGTGCATGGACCACGTTTCCCTTATATGTATTCTTTGGTGATCAAGCTGCGTCAGGGAAATGTATATCTAATGTTCAATGTTGAAATGCGCTCTGTGGACCACTGGCGCAAGAAACATAGGCTAATAGTAGAGAATTTTTTTTTTGTTTTGAATTTCACGTTTATGTGTTTATACATACATAATAACACATATCAACATCCCTGTGGCATTTCACAGCAACCCTGAATTACACTCATTTAAATGCAGAATGATCCAAACAACACATGGTTGAAAAGGAAACCAACGTTTATTGAAAGCATAACGGTGAAGAACCGTGCATGGCAGGCCATAGAGAACATGTCACCCTCCAGCCCATGCGGCCTGCGTGACTGGGTGAGTGTGCGAAAGAGCACTGAGCAGGATGACCCTCACTCACGATGAAGAAAAAGTCCTGTCGGTGCCTGCTCTTTGCGACTTCCATTCTCACATGTGTGTGCCAATATTTACGGGGGTATATGCGCTAATGGGCTTGATTTCTACTTGGATACACATGATGGCACACACACACGTTATCAAAATGAACTTAATGACATCCGCGTGCAAACATGCTACTTATGGTTTTCTTTTTATTATTTTTTTTAGTTTCTTTTTATTTTATTATATATATATGGTTATCTCAACACAATGTGAAACTAATTCACAAACTCAGTACTCATCATGGATATCGCCCCTGAGCTTAATTGCACCCGTGTGGTGGGACCACGGTGCGCCGTGAGTGACTTATGCGCTGAGAAAGGGTTGGGTAATCAATTTGCCAGGCATCGATTGACTCTGTTTCAGCACCACCGTGGTGAACAGCTCTCGTTAAGAGCTTCTTAAGAACCTTCTTTCGCTTGATCTTAAGATTCTCCTAAGAAGGCAGTTAAGAACGCATCTGGGAAACACCCGTATCTTAACGCTCCTTCTTAGCGATTCCTTCTTTGGAGCCTTCTTAAAGGTTAAATTTCAGGTTAACCACCACCATCAATTAATGTGCACATAAAGCGTTCAATGTGTATATATTTGAAGGTTTTTGTCTTGAAATGTGTTAAAATAACATTTATTGCGGTTTGAAAAAAGGCAGCGAGTTCGTTGTTATTTCCGAGTTATGTCACAAAAGGAACTCATAAGAATCGGCACAACCTAAAATGCTTAACGTGTAAACGCAAAACGTAGCTTAATGTACCAAAACAGCGATCAATCATCACCAAATTTCTCATGGACGTCTCTTTTTAGGCCTTCTTTCAGCTCTCTAAATATCAAAACCAAATTCCCAAAACTATGGATGATACCTAGCCTACGCTTTTTCCTCTGCATAGGCGCCCATTGTAGCCTACAGACAAAGCTTAACGTTGCTTAATGTGCCAAAACAGTGATCAATCAAAACCAAATTTCTCATGAACATTTATAGACATGCTTACTTTCACCTCTCCTAATATCAAAACCGAAATCCTAATATTATAGATTTGTGGGTTAAGCAATACTCTTCCATAGGCGCCCATAAAGAACATAAGTGAGGCCACTCTCGCGCTAACGCAATGCAATGGAGAACGAGGGAGACAGTGGTGGAAACCCAACGAATTCTTTACTGACGGTAGCCCTACAGTGTTGAGCCTGTCAAGCGTGAGAGAGGAAATTGTCAGGAATCATGGCCCTGAAAGAGTTATTGAAGCTTGGTGTGAGGAGAATGAATGGCGTGTTGGTCAGCTGTCCTGGTGAGCAGCTAGCTGGAGTGCTAATATAAGAGAGCCTAAATATTCTCAAAATCTGGCCATAACGTAGAATAGCAATGAGGGTCAATTATTGAATTCATTACTTACATGGTGTTGGTAGTCTTATTCAGAGCCGTAGTGATGCACATTGTAACGTTACAGGCAAGCCATCATGTCAAGATGCATTAAATGTCAAGTAGGCTAACTGTTCCTTATGTGGTAGCCTATATTCCTTGTGATTTAATTAGCAATGCCCATCATCAGAAAGAAAATAAATGTACTGATGTCGCCCTCACGTTATGTTTGACAGTTATTTGTGTGGGCTGTGCCGTGAGATAAACGTATTTTGAAGCTAAAACTAAGTACTAAGAACCTCTCAAAACTAATTAACACTAACGCAGTTCTTGCGGTGAGTTCGTGACGTAACGCTCCACCTTGTGGAAGTGAGTGGTAGTGGTTAAAAGTACAGTTTTTTCCTGTTATATTCAAAAATGACCATACACAACTAGGTTTGGTAGTTCTAATATTTATGTTTAATAACCATATAGCATTAACTCTGTAACTTTTCAACCTGCAATTTACACTTTAAGTCCTTAAGAAAGATCGAATCTGGGAAACGCGGCCCTTGTGAGCTTAACAAATACCATATAGAGTTTGTGTGTGTGTGTGTGTGTGTGTGTCTTTGTGTGCTTATTTTAACTTACACACAGAGAACATGAAAAACCATTTAATGTACTTCAACAAGACATTCAGAGGATTGCAAACAGTTGGGTGTAAATCTAATATCTTTTCTTCATCTCTCATGTTATAGCAGCTTCAGAACGATTACCTCCTTATTTTCTCTTTCCACTTTCCAATGCAGCCTCAAGGACTTCTCTACCAACCTTATAATGTTCAAGTAAAAGCACTCTAAGGCCTTATCACACACCACAAGTGTGAGAGCAAGCATCTCTGATCTGCATCGTCAGCCGCTGAAATTGATGAATTGCTACACATTAGCCCCTATTCAAACAACAGATGTTAATTCGCTTCAAATGTGAATTATCTGATCATTTGTGTCAGGAAACATAATATGAATGGCTCAGATTATCGCAAATTTGGTTCCTCCCCTGATGCACACAATGTCCTTTGTTCCTGCAGGTAAAAGGGCTTCTGGGGGACGGGGGAGAGCTGCCTCCATTAAGAAGCAGAATGTTGCGCCGTCTCATTACAGTCACGTATACACTGTCCTTAGGGCTGTGCTTGTAAGATGGATGGGAGGGGTCTCTTATTTAGTAAACATTAGCTATTTTGGCATGGAGCATCTATTCTCATTTCTGGCCTTGCCTTCGGAATTCAGAAATCATGAACAGGAATGTCAGGCAGGGAAATACACTGGACCCAGTGTACACTGGCACACTGCAGTAAATAAACTGAAATACTTATATAGAGTTGCAAACTGGCAAACAGCCTTCTTCTGAAGTCAAACGTGCTGTGTCACAGATAGAGCCGCAATGTTTCTGAAAGGTGAGCAAAATAATTCTATAAAATGCAAATATATTGCTCTGATGTCCTTTTATCAATAGATTTACATTACTGTAGATATTCTACTTTGTACCCACAGGACTCACACCTAGTAAAGGCAAATACCTTGTATATTAGAGTATACTTGGTCAATAAAATCTGTTTCTGATTCTGATTCTAATAGTATTTAGAGCCGAGTGGAGGTCCAAATGAGGCTTCATGTGATCCATAGGATTGATTAAACCAAACAAATGACCAAAGCATATGCCTGTGCTCCACTGACCAGGGGGCCTGATTTTGCAACTGGCCATAAGATAAGACGCTCATTGTGAGCACATTGCAGCTGCCCCAAACCCAATAACAAGCGGGCTGGCCAGCTTAATGGGACTGATTGCACTTGACAGTGTGATGTGGTCAAATAAAGCTCTCTGAAGAACTTGAACTCTTTATTGGACATTAGTGGACGGGGTGAGCAGTAATGACAGACAACATCCCCATCTAATTGATGATGCCACATGTAATCTTCAGTTCTCATTGCACTGGTTAACGGCCTTAGAGGCAACACAGTCCATACAGGACTTGACACCGGAGCAGATCTCTTGACCAGAGATCCTTGCTGATGCAGTGAACAATTAAGACAAACGGGTTTGCATTAAATATTTCAAATATTTTGATTTTAGATGCACATCAGGAGGATAATTTCTTTTTGTAGATTGTTGATAATTGTGTGCATGTGTGTGTGTCTGTGTGTGTGTGTTTGCACACATTCTCACTGAAACAAACAGACATTTTTAGTCTTTGGTGGTTAAGAAAACATATGGACATACAAAACATCTGTCCCGTCTGAGTCTAGGCATTTTATTCATATGTGTGTGTGTGTGTACACACACAAACAAACACACACACACACACACACACACACACACACACACAAATACATATACATACATATACATTTTATAATATAACAAATCTCTGAGAAAAACTGTGGCCATCCATGCGGCCTCAATTTGTCCAATGTGAAAGCTGTGTGACCTCATGCCATGATTTTATTGCTCTTGACCAGTGAGAAATTAGACGGCGATGACCTTAATTGCCATAATTTTATGTTACGCTCGTGTCAGTGTGGCCTAAATTAACTGGACACTGTCTGTGTCATATCACATGACTGTTTTATTCAAAATGAACGGATTTAATAAAAGTAAAAAAAGTAAATGTAATAAAAAATCCAAGAGGATAATAGAACAGGCATCTGAATAATCTTTGGTGTATGACAATATGTGAAAAAATGAAGATTTTTTGTGAATCACTGTAGGTAGATTAATACTGAATAACATTTAGAAAGTTTTTTTTTAATTATAGGCTATATTTTCCTTTGGAAAAATAGTGTTTGAGAGCAAAAAAAATAGTGTTAGTTGTTTGGGAGCAAATTATGCACTAACTCTGTGAACATGCTGTCTTTACATTAGCAAATAATTAAAAAGTAATCAGACACCCCTTCATCGATGAAGTCGAACGATTGTGATTTTTGTTTGGAGTTGTTGAGCCCCATTATGGGTGGCAGCTGTGGTATTCAGTAGTCCTGCAGGTACCTTGTAAAATAAAATATAATTATGTCAGTTATGTGTCATTGGCACAACAAGTAGACTTTGTTTGTGTTGATTTCCTTGGAGTAAACTACCCATAGGTCTCATTCAGAGGTTTCAGTCACGTAACAGCAGCCTGCTGGTTGGCACAGTGTGTGGACACAGCCAACTAAATGCAATCAGACACAAACACGCAAACAGACACACACAAAGGATCACTTCTGCACACATATGTCCGAATTACTTGGCCATTTTTTCCAAGCTATCTTAAAAAAACAAAACAAAACCAAAAAAAAAAAACATGGATTCTCCTTTCTTCCCTTGCAGGCAATCACCTCTTCTCATATACATCCGAACAAATTGATTCCCTTTTAACAAGGGAAGATAAAGACCATGGCAACAGAAATACCTGTAAGTGAGACATAATGAGAGAGAGAGACGCCCCCCGCGGAGTCTATTCACCAGTCGCAACAACATGCATTTAAGCCCTCAGTCCCCCTCAACAAGCACAGCCTCAGCTACGCGAGGAAGCTGGAAATGTGATTAAAATTATAGTTCTTTGGCTCTTACTTCATCTATTAAGATAAGCCTCTTGTTCGGGACATTTTTATATACATATAATGAGGCCTGGGAATAATTTAACATTTTCCTCCCCACTGCTCGGCATAAAAGGATCCCGGTGGAGCCTCCACTCCATTTCTAACCTGCACAAAGCCAGAGGTTTCAGAATAGCAAATGGTTTTGTGTGTGTGTGTGTGTGTGTGTGTGTGTGTGTCAGAGAGTTAGTGGGTATGTGTGTGTGCCACTACATCCCAATGGCTCCATTCTCCCCCTCACTTACAACAAAGAGATGATAAGAATCAAAGCCTTTTCTGTGCATTGTTTTCATTGTAGGACATTTTGTGCTGAACAGAACAGCACAGCTTTCACATTGTCTGGACTCAAAAAAAAAAAAAAACACCTCAGTCATCTGGATCATGTGTTCACCATTTCACTTATCGTGTAGCCTAGACTATTGGTGCATTTCCATTATGGGGCAAAAACCTGGTGTTTGGGGTAAAGCCTTGGACTTGGGCGATGGTGGCACAGTGTTAGAGATGCAATTCGCCAACCGATGGGTTGCAGGTTGCTTCTGCCACTGATGTGAATGGGTGAATTTGAGGCAAACATTGTAAAGCACTTTGAGTGCTCATATGAGACGAACTAGGGCCGTGAAACCGATGGTCTCAGGTAGGACCTGAAGTTGGGTAGAAGACTTTGTACCGTAATATCAATGGAATCAAACGTAACAATCAGGTAGCCCAACAAAAAATATAGACATTTACCTGCACACTATGCTACCAGTATTTCAGTTAAAATGAGAAATGGACACTATTTATCACTGGTGGCAAAAACAAGTTCACACGCCACCTTTTTTCAATTTGGAAATATGTTTTTCCCTTAACTTACACAATTTCATACCTGTATCATCTTACTGCACAGACTCAATTGCTCTGGTGTGTGATGCTACTTTTTTCACATTTAGCTTTAGCGATTAAGTGCGTGCACTAAGATGAGACAGGTATGTATCAACTCACCTTAGAAAACTAGTCTTTTGAAAAATACTGGCGTGTTCCTTTAATTAAACATTCCATATGTAAAGAAAACATTCACTTAAAAGTGCTGAGTTTTAACTCGGTAGTTGAATGGCAGGGCCCAGGATATGCTACAGTGTTTAGCCCAGGGAAAAGCCTAGGCCCGAGCCCGAGTCTATAGATTTCACACTTATCTGGTAACATGACCTTTTGATGACAAACCACATACCCCAAGCACCAACTAAACCTTTACCCTGGCAAATACTGTACTGCATACTGTAATGTCACACCACATCGACACACACAAACACACACACACACACACACACTATTCTTCATTCATATGACATAAAGTATATTTTTGAGAAAGTTGCGACATTTTTTGCTGTGTGAAATGTGACTAATCAATTCAGTATTTCCTTGGCAGTATGTCGAGTAGGGGGACAGTCATACACATCTCTAACAGACAAACACACATATCCCTTAACAGGCAAACACACACTCACACACACAGCCCCTAACAGACTCACACACATAGCCCCTAACAGACATACATACACACATAGCCCCTAATAGACATACACATAGCCCTTACCAAACACACACTCACTTAGCTCAACAGGTTTACTGTAACACGTGCTGAGTGCTATTTGTAACTGAACCGACACACACAAAGTCCCTAACAGACACACACATAGCCCCTAACATGTTTACTGTAAAATAAGAGGTTTGTCTGTTTTTGTTTTGTTTATTTTTTATTTGTATGTTTTGTTTTTGTTTTTTTTTCTGAGTTTTGTCCTAGTGGTTGTGACCTGTTGCTGTTGTTTTCTCAGTAGACATCTCCGTAGAACTCTGATGTACCATGTGATCAGCTATGATAATGTTATGTGCAATGTGAACTCCTTACTCGACATGGAGATGTTTCTAGTGAGGGAATGCCTCTGTTTCCCTCACCCTATTATGTCAAGAACAAAGTTCACGACTCAAACAAATAAAAGAGAAAAAATAACCCTACCACACACACACCCTATGGACATATTCCTGTAGCTTCTTTTCTGTGAAAGCTGTGCAGGCCCAGAGCCCAGTTACAAAATGATGCCATTTGATTGTGCTCTCCTATAAATAAGCCTCTGTAACAAAAGGATGCCAGCGCACCATCAGAGCTCGGAGCCCAAAAACAAACGCCTTGGGGACAGCGCGTGTCTTTACCGTGGCACATATCAGATTTCAGTGTTTCGGCTCCCACTCCCTCTCCATCTCTGCACCTCTGAGCTCTCCCACATTTCTTTTGTATTCAAATTCCAGAGAAAATGAAAAGAAACAAAGACGACAGAGGGATGTTGTTTTCCTCCACTGCGCCAGGCTGAAACCAAGCTGATGTGAACGCCTCAATCTTTAATGATGCAAAAAAAGACAACCAGCACTGTCCCATGGGGCCCTCTTTAAGTGATGTGTGTTTGTGTGTGTTTTCATGAAAACAAAAATGAAGATACACAACAAAACAACAGTGCAGCTGTGAAAATGTATGTCTCGAGGACTGATGGGCAATGCACATACGCAGACACACACACACATGGAAGTTAAAAAACATCACTCACACATTTTAAATGTTTTATTTTACTGAAAAAATGTAAGTATCAATGTATTATATAGGTGAGTACCCTACTGCTTACTTTTTTAAAATCATACTCCACCTGGCCTACATACAGTTATCATGTTGCTTATGGGAGTTCTCCACTGAATGATACCAGCTTGGTTCATTTCAGTTTGGTTCTATCTTGGAACCCTGGCCAAGGTGGGACCAACAAAGGTACCAGAAAGCCAGGAAGAGGTACCAAATTTTGGTTATGGAAAAGCAAAAAGAAGCTAGAAAGAGTTGACCCGAACCGAGCTGTTAGCAGTCTGTGGAGAACCCCCAGTAGACTTTGAATAAAATGGAACTGTACACTAGCACCTTCCTCTGGCCTGTAAAAGTGCTGTGCGTTGCATCACACACAGGACAGTTACTTATTACACCCCAAATACTGTAGCCCAGTCTCCTCAAACTGGCTTTGCGATTTGACAACAACTGTGGGTTTCTGTGACTGAAGACAGTTGAGACAGACTCGTTTCTCCAGTGAGACTGAGAAACAGATGGGACCTCGGGGTGGCACGTGTATGCATCAGTTCTTCTGATCCACTAAGTCTGTACCAGAGGTTGGTCTTGTGAACAAGCAGCCAGCAAAAACCCTGCTGCTGTGAAAACCTGACGGCACCAGAGAAGGCTGTCACTTTGGGAGATGGCCATCCTGGTCTTCCTTCCAGCACATAACCAGTGTTTTTATTTATTCTTTTATTTATTTTTATACATTCTCGTTCTCCGTGCTTCATGCTTCTCAGGTGCACTTTTGTGGTTGGCATCTGTTGGACAGGAAGGCAGATTGTCTGTCCGTTTCCAGGTGGGATGTTGCCTGCCAAATCGAATGCATCTGCTTCACATCAGCCCTGTTCAGTGCACGCAAATGTGGCAGGACTTGTTCGACATATACGGCATGAAATGAAAGCTCAGTCTGTAGACTTTTTGAGCTTGAATACCCATATCAATGGAAGTGAAAACAGACAAAGTGTGCCTTCAGTGAACAGTAAGTCCGACACATAGGCCAACTGTTGTGTGGTTCTATTGCAGTGATAATAATAATGTTTTTTTCTGATTTGTTAAAATCAGAGAAGCAGGCCTTCAGTAACCAGTAAATCTCATCCATAGACCTACTCTTGTTTAGATTGGTGATAAATGTTTTTCTTTTTCTTTTTTCTTATGAAAATTATTTTTCTGTCGTTTTAAAGCTCTTTAGACACTTAAGTACATACAAATTGAATTAGACTAAAGCCTGATAAATGACATGACAATTCTATAACCTCATCTGTTTTTAATCATGAAACCTATTCAGCACAATCAGTATTTAGCATGGGGAAAGGACAGTATAGACACTACAATCATTTGTATTAGCTGAGTATGTCTATTGCACTACTGTATGTTAAGGGCTTAAAGGTGATTTATGAGATGTTCCACAATTTAATTTTTATCTCAAATCGTAGGCATCACTCCTTGATTGGCTCACTTTCTGCCTCCTGAATGTACTATGAAAAAAAATGGTCTCGAAAGACAACAGGGCTGTAATCAAACAAACACTAGCAACAGGGGGATCTGAACTTAAACATAACAAACAAAGGCAAACTAATTGTCAACAAGATGGGGTAGGAGTTAATGCATGTCTTCTACCCTCAAGTTGTCGATTGGTTGGCCGTGGTTTGTTGTGTTTAGGTTTGTTTGTTTATTACAGCCCCTGTGTTTATCTTTTGAGAATAGGGTTTTTCATAGTGTAGTCTGGGGGCAAAAAGCTAGTCAATCAAGGGGAGATGCCTGCTATTTGACATAAAAATAAAATTGCGCTAAAACCCTGCAACATATCAGAGCACATTTAAGTCACTGTCCATGCATGGCTAGCCAGTATCTTAATCACTACTGTCGTGAACCTAGCATCTTGAGACATGGACAAAGGCGTTATAACTGCAGTACAGTCTGTATTATCTGGTTAAGTGTGTGGCAATGTGTTTAGTGCGCAAGACACTTGTCCATGTAAGGCAATAAAACAGTAAGTCTGGGTTGGGGACTGGGAGATGAGGGGAGGCGTCTGAAAATGTTTTATGCATTCTCATTCATATGCAGAAATTACATTTGGGATCCATTTGAACACATCTCATACTTAATACTTTCTCTGGCTTTCGGGAACGCTTCAAAAAGGCATATCAATGCTGTACATTTGAACACTTTTGAGCACAACAAAGGTAGCAAAATCTCTGTGGTCCTTGCAGTCCCAATCTCAGATGGTATTCCTCCAAAAAATAAATAAAAAATAAATAAAATAGTCTGGTCTGGATTCCATGGTGTCATGAACATGTGGTTGTATTTTGCATTCGGGGGGTTTAAATTGCATTCACGGCGGCTGCCGCCCAGTCAGTCGCCTCCCCTTCGACCCTTCTACCCCCTCCACCCCCCCACCCCTCCATCTCATTTCTTAGGCAGAGGCGAAAAGCCCCACGCTCTGACAGGGTCCATGTGCACTGAGAGAGAAATGGCCCTTTGTCTTCTCTGCTCCTTGTCACAGAAGGTCGCGCAGGCTTAGCCCCAGAATAAAGCCCTGGCCATTGTTATAATTTGCATTGATGCATAGAGCGGGAGATAGGGGGGCTGGCTGGGGTTAGTTGGAGTGAGGGTGTCTATGCATGGCAATTCCGTTTCGGGATGGTCGCCGTATTTCCTACATCCCACCCCCACCATCACCCAACCCCACTGCCACTGTCACTGCCACAGCCTGCACCACCACCATCTCCTCAAGGGATTGCAGACCTCCGGCTCCAAGGTCAGTTGCAAGGACAGTAAAGTCAATTAGCATGCAGATCAGGGCCCCGATGTAGTCTAAGGGTATTGCTCTGATGCAATCACATTAGTTAGGCCAGTAAAGAAGAATCCGTAGGATGACCTCAATCACTAGGGCAGCAGGAGCAGAGGGAGGAGGGAAATGGAGATGAATGGAGAGGAGAAGATAGGAGAGGAGAGGAGGATGAGAGAAGAAGAGAGGAGGAGACGAGAGGGGTGGTTTTTGATCATGGTCTTTTATGAACTTAATTTTGCCCATTTCTCACCACAGGGTCTTTAATCAATAAACAAAGGTGCACACATATGGGTCAGACCCGGACACACACACACACATACACGCTCTCACACACACACAGACTATCTCTCCCTTACACACACAAACACACATACATTTGCATACTCCAAAAACACACACACACAGGCACCTGCCGAACTGCTAGTCCAAAATGTAACGTCTGTGAGAAATAAGAATAGGAAGGTCTTTTGCATTTATCAGAATGGTCGTCCACAATACAGATTTGGGAAGGAATGGCAAAATTGTTAGCATCTTTTAACTCTGCCGGGGGTGTTTCCCTTTGATTTAAAAAGGTCAGCTGTGTATTCCTCTAATAGCTACTCTTATGTTCCAATAAAAGCTAAAATAGACTTAACCCAAGACCAAAAAAAATATTGCATGCAAAAGTGAAGTACGCCTCTCATATGAATTGGATGAAAATATCCCTACTCTTACATGATTCATTGTTTAACATTATTTTGTGGTCTGCTGCCTGGACCTAGCTGAGGTACTCTGCGTGAAGTGGCCTTTGAGGGTAGAATGCAATTTACCACCACTGCCACCTTTTTTTTTTTTTGCAAAATCTGTGTCCGGGTTGTAAATTCTCTCGAATTCTCTTCCTCTTTCTCTCTTTCTATCTTTTTCCCCTTGTCGGAATTAATGAGATCAGGTTTGATCAGGGCAGCCAAGTGTTCTGCCAGAGAGAGAGAGAGAGAGGAGAGAAAAAAATCCCACAACTGCCTTGTGTCCTGTAATAGCATTTGCATCTAATGCATACATAAATCAAACATCTTTCTAGACATTTTCATATGCATAATGTCATTTCATCCTGTTTCTTTCCAGGAGAGGATCTCAGCCTCAGCCAAAAGAGGAGAGGGGAGGGAAGGGAAGAAGAGGATGGTAAAGGAGAGGAGAGGGGAGGAGTAAAGAGGAGAAGAGGGTAGGAGAGAGGGGGCATGTGTAGGAACTTGGAGTTGGGGGAAAAGAGGGTGTTTTCCCTTTTCTTTCTCTTCTTACCACCATTGCTCTGTGTAAGGGCTACCATACAATCTGCTGACTGTGCCCAGACCAAAGGGTTTCAGTTTTTACTTTCTTTTTTATATATTTTATATATTGAATGTTACCTTTGTGTCAGTGTGTGAATGTGTGTGGTTGTGTGCGTGTCTGTGTGTGTGTACATGAGTGATGTGTTCAGTGTAATAATAAATTATAGTACAATATTGTCATGCAGTGTGTACTCTACTCATGAGGTAAACATACTTTAGGCTTTGTTATTAAGGGAGTCCCAATGAAACAGTGACATTCAAATTGTGATGCTATTAAATTAGGATGTTATCAAATTGGGGCGCTATCTGCCAAGGGAAAAAATGAGTCCTCCTGTATGTCATTGTGACATTAGTTTTTACCAGCATGTTATGTCTGTTCTGGGAAGATTGGACTGGATGCTTAGCAAAACCCAAGCTGCTGAACAATGGCCCATAATCTAACTGAATAAAACTTCAGGAAAAAAAGGTCAGGATCCTCATTGTTCTTTTGGACTAGAACATAATGCTATTTGTTTTCTACACTATACTGTACGAACTGCGGTTAATTTCCTTGTTTATTTATGCATTATTTATTCATACAGATGTCTGTTGGCCACCCAGCCAGTTCAGGACACAATATCACCATATCACTGGAGGTCAGCACAATAGGCTTTGGGCTATGAAAAGGGGTTGGCGGGGGGGGGGGGGGGTGGTGCATGCAAATGAAGGTCTTTGCATGCATTGCATTTTTGGATGTCGTTTTATTTTTTCGGTCAGGCAATCTTTAATTTTGGAGCTGGACCATGTTGACAGAGAGATGACCGCCCTCTCCCTCTCCCAGTCGGGGCAAATAAAACTACATTTGCATTTTCATTTTGAGATGATTCCGGAACCTTTAGCATTACACCGAGATTTATGCAACACCTTCACATGATATTATATTTACTCCTTTCATGAAGAAGATTGTCCATAACTCACCAAGAGGTGAATCTGTTTTTCCTACCAACAGTAATTAAATATCATATTTCCAATCTGAGAGTTAAAATAAATCATTTTTTATGTTTGAGGAGTCCTTGGAGAGAGAGAGAGAGAGAGAGAGAGAACGAGTGAGAGGGGGAAAATGAGAGCGAGAGAGAAAGAGAGAGAGAGAGAGTATGCACATGCTTGTGTAATGAAATAAACTGAAGCATAAAGGGAACTCTGCACCAGCGAAGAATTAACAGTGGGCAGGATGCCAAAAGGAGGCGGGATGAAATTGAACGAAGAAAGCCATTCTCACTTGTTTTATTTGGTACTTTTTGTTTTGTTTTGTGATTCTGTGTGTCTGTGTGTGTGTGTGTGGCTTTTTTCTTTTAAAGCACCCTAGATTCCACCCATTGCGCGTGTCCCACTTCTGTTTGTCTCTAAGTATGTTAATAATTGAAATGTATTAATTGTCAGAATTAAGACGTCGCACCCACAGTAAGACCTCACAGTCCTGACAGGCTGTCACATGCGGGGGCCTGGAGTACCATGACATGGCAGGCTGGAGAAGTTTCTCTGCTAAAACAATGCCATAATGGCCAATCGACCTGACACGTACACGCCTTATTAAATGATATAATATGTCCGACGCACTCAGGGATGGCTGCGGCCGTTACACAAACACTTTGCAACCTCAACAGTCTCCGAGAGCCTTAACGTGATGTGAAAATAAGTCCAGCTTCGCACATCAGCGGAAGGGTCGCCAACAGCGTTTTACATGTTTTTATTTACATCACAAGTGATGTGTTGTCCCTTCCGCTGATATTAGTAATTAATGTGGGATGAGTCCTTTCTAATGCATTTTGTTGCAGTTTTGTCTTGGGTAAATAAACATTTTCTTAGTCTCACAAAGTCATACATGGTCATTTTGCCAAAGGGAAAGTTTGTGTCATAGATGATCGAATAACAGCTATGTTCAGGTAATATTTAGTTGAATTTTGACATCAGTGTACAACTCCAATACACTGTATGCTGTTACCAGTGTTCCATATTAGAATAGACTGAAGATCAATTCATTTAAAGAGTAGTTAAAAACAAACTTTGTGGCACTTACAGACCAACCAAATGCGTTGTGTAAAATCATATATGAAACTTTTGATGGAATATGCTTGTGAGTGTTTTCTTTCCAAACATCACTAAAAGATCTCTCCACGTTTTTCAAGTTGCAATATCTCCCAATCAGAAACTTCTTGCGTGAAGGCTCAAATGCACCCAGTAGTGGATTGGATAAGCTGCAACACATTGACCATAATCCAAGCAGCTACACATTGCCCAAAACATTTTGTGTTGCACCGTCCCCAAAATGCAGCCCAATTCTGTTTCCACTGAGCAATGAAATGACTGGCGGTAATCCCAGCTGACATGCCTTCCTACAGCTGAGCAAAACCCACGTCTGGCCCTTCATGTTTTCCATTTAACTATACGTGGCAAATTTGAGAAGGGATTTTTTTGATTGCTTTACGTTGTGCTGAAATTTGCACCCTAAAATGTTCACTCACAGTTTAGTGCAAGTGCTATTATCTTACGTTCCCATCACAAAATCAGCAGACACTATAAAAACAGTGATTATGACGCTCCATGTGCCAACTCAAGTAAACTCAATTGGGTCTTCATGAAATTACTTTGTTCTCGCATAAAACTCACTACCCCCTTCCTCTCTCTCTCTTTCTCTCTCTCTCTCTCTGTGTGTGAGCGCACATATTGTGTGTGTGGCTGAGGGTGAGTGCATGCTGATGGTTCAGTTCACCGACATTTTGTACTACAAATTCCATTTTATTTTCTTCCCGTAGACTTAGTGGGTTGACAGTAGACGGACATTTACTACTGTGGATAATATGTCTAAGTGCTTTGCAGGTGCACTTCGCAAAGTATTGTATTTTGTTTTGTTTGTATTTATTTGTTTTGGCTTCAGTGAAGCACCCAGGGTGGTTTGAATGAAATATCTTAAATACTGCACAAGCACCATTGACAAAGGCAACAGAAATGTCGCACAGTGGCAGCAGCATGTTGTGTACTATCATAATATTGGATAAATGGTAAATACAAGCATTTGATTATCTCTTAAAAAGAATGGAATAAATTAACACCACCTGTAGTAAATCAGCCATGTGTCAGTCAGTGGCACTATACCACCTTCTAGAGTCTTCTCATTATGTACCTTTTATTATAATAGCATGTTACAGGGGTTACATCCAACCACAGCAGCTACCGTAGCCGCCACTATGCCTGACAGGACGTGTTGAAGCTACTGTAACATCTGTCAGCCACACACCCTCCATGTTCAGGCTGTCCATCTAAGGAGGGATACAGAGCCGTGACTGACCAGAGACGTTATGCCTCTTAATGACACTAGGGGAGACCATCTCTCTTTCTCTTTCTCTCCTTTCTCTCTCTCTCTTTCCCTGAGCGTCAGCCGCCGGGTCGGCTGCAGGCATTTGCACAGAAGGCTCTCAGAGGGTTTCAATCTCCTGCAAATCCATTTATATGTTTGCCACTGATTTATGACCTTATTCTAACTGTCTCCTCCATGCAAATGGAGGGGGCTGGGCCGGAGTGGGCTGGGGTGGGATGTGGGCTAGCTCAGAAATATACATAATGCGACTCCCAGGGTCATCTCTCCCGCCTGTCACCACATATTCCAGCCATGGAGGGCAGGGACTCAGGGAATTGGAATTGCTTTTGTCAGGGTGGGGCTGAGAGGTGGCCTTAACAGTGACTGAATTTTTAAACCTATTTTGGCTGGTGTTTAACCAAATGTGTCAGCTGTTTTTTTTTTTTTTTTTTGGAATGGTGCGGCATCTAGCATCTTTGTGTTTTTATAATGGGCTCTTAGAATGCACCCAGTGATCCTAATGGTGCAAAGGAACAATGACATCCTCCTATCAGTATTCTCCTGTCAATAAGTGCTCTGAGAGCTGTGCTTAACTCCCAGAAGTTAAGCTTAAATGTTAGTTGGTCCTAGAAATTGCCACAGAATGAGAGGAGATTTTTGATCATTTTGATATTCAAATAATCTTGACTCTATTTCAGTCCATGCTGCTATTTAGTGATGATTTCATTTAGTGCAGTAGTGTTCATTTGCTTATTTGCTGTCAGGAACTGTGTACTTAAACTATCCATTTAGATTTTTTTATTGTTTTCTTCTCCACTTTACATGGATCACTGCAATCCTATAACACATTTCAGTAGTAATAAAAATGTTTGACTCCTGTTTTGTTTTTTATTCAATTCCTCAGTCTAAATATTTGTTTGAGTTTGTGATTTTAACGATGGTTCCATAACTTTCACCTGCTGTAACACTAAATATCATCAGTAAGTGCTCTACATTTCCTTGTACATCATCACACTATATTCCAGTGCACTCATAGAAGTGTGTGTGGCATATTTACCTACTGTAGCAAAGACAGGTCATTTCCGTCAGGGACTGCTAAGCTTTCTTAACATTCTCAGTGCCCTCTCATTGGCTAGTACTGTAGAGTGACGTAACTGGAATTCCCTCATGCCTGTTTTGGAAATGGAGATGAATGATGCAGGTGGCAATGCTTAATCTGACATGGATTTCCAAGAAGCTTTACTTACATGGTACTCATTGACCAATGTTGACTTACAGGTACTGTATAATATGGCACATTTAGGAACAGAAAGGTTGGTGAATGAGGCTTGTTTTGTTTTGAAGGAAGCCCCTAGTATTGTTGGAATTTGACAGTGGCACAAGTGGTGCTATACAGGACTGTGATGCAGAAGTTAACTTTATAATGTAAGTTAACTTTTAACAGAGAAAAGTGCTCCACTGAACTCCATGTAGGAAATAATGTGTTGTACTTCCTGGTCTGAAATCAGAACTAATGTCTTCATCAGGTTAATTATCAAGAAGAAGTAGATGAAGAAAGAGAGAGAGAGAGAGAGAGAGAGAGAGAGAGAGAGAGAAAGGGAAACAGTTCTCTCTTCAGGTCTCTGATTAAAACCCAGGAAGAGTGTCAGCTGAGCTCATTTAATTGGATAATATTTAAGTAAATCAGTGTTTTTTCCCCTTCTCCAGTTCCTGGGAGAAATTAGTGATTCCGTTCGCCGCATAAATTTGCAGGTTTCACTCATGCGACACTGGAGGGTGTTGAATTTTTTATGACAAAAACGCTCTAATAATTGTTGAACAGATGTAGGTGTTGGGGAGTGAGCTTCAGCGGACCTCATAAAATAGAATTAGCATGTTAACCCTGGCAGAACTTGGCAGGAGACACGGGAGGAATGTCAAGAAGCAGACGAGGGCCAGACACTGCTCTCTGCTCCCCTGCTCCTTGCTTAATGGAAACGAATACATTGGTTATATTTAACTGCCTCTTTCACTCAGAATGATATCCAACCACAATATAACTCAATGGTGATCATACCATGCCTTTTACTTTTCCCAAGATGTCCACACTCTGCAGGATCACTGTGTGAATGAGAGGGCAAATTGTAATGATATTATCAAATGCTCAGCAAGCTGTTGATTCTGCTGTGGGTCAGGTGCTTGTGGCCATATTAAAAAGCCTATTTTGACCGTCTGGTAACCATGAGAGTGGTAGTTTGGGACCTTTTTTTTTTTTTTTTTTACAAGAAAACAACTTTTGCTAAGTCCATTTCCCTACAGTATTCCAACAAGAAAAGTGCATTACTGAAGATAGATAAACTTACTAAACTAACTTTATGCCAACTGTGAGGCTGTCCTGACTTACAATCTGCAAAATTTATGTTCATATTTTAGGTCTTTGGCTATGTTTGCTAACTTGCTGGCAAAAGGTGGTAAAGTTAATATGAATTTGTTAACTAACCTTAATGTTCTTTTTTTTAAATTCACTCTTTGGCAAAGTAAGCTACAATAATTGACATTTCATATTACATAGTAACAACAGTTCATAGGTGCATAAAAACACATACTGCAAGGAGAGCATCAGTACTTGACATCTAATTATAGAATAATTGTAACCATGGCACCTTACAATAACATTTTAGCTTAAATATGGCAATACTGCATTACAAAGCCAATGACAGGTAGCTTGCACTACATGATAGCTGAAGTACACTTAATGGCTTCTGAACTGCTAGCTGTTGTTCAGTATGTACTTATTAAGGTCAGAGAGTTGCAGTCAATCTCAAATACTGTACACTTTGAGCACATCCCATCATCATCATTACGTTGCTGAATTCATGTCAATATGTCCTACATAAAGTCACTAATTTCCCAGGACTTTCTCTTTGATCTAAACTGGTACTGAAGTTTGCTTCCAGAGTTGGTGAATTATTCAAATGATGACCCAGACTGTGATGATGTGTGGACCATGAGCTTTACTTGAATGTTGGCCTGACTAGAGTGCTATGTACGTATGTGGGGTTATATCCCTCAAGTTTGGAAGAATTGTGCAGAAGATCCTAATGTGATGAACAAGTGATGTCCACAAACATCTTTAAATTCTCTCTTTGCACAGACCATAATTTGTTGTTGTACTTATTTCTCACACGTCATGTGTTGTGTAATGACAGGAACGTTATGGTTTGTGTTATAAATAGTGTTATATGCTATAGTTTGTGTTATTGTTATAACAAAAAACAATCTAATGACAATTATATGTTATGGTTAAGATTTGTTTAGATTCAATATTGATTTAAAAAAAGTAGAGAAAAGTAGACTAAAAGTAGTTTCTGAGACAGAAATTTAGGAGCAACCCCTCAGAATAATGAGTGTGTTAGTCATAATTGTATAATAATATTAATATAGTACTACATTTTGCCCTAAAAGCAGCACTTTATTTATAAACATTTGTAATATTTTGGAGAGCATAGATTTATCACTAAATTTTAATAATGATCATTGATCAAAGTTAAAAATGCTTTGGTAATTTTTTGACCGGAAAGCCAAAGTTATAACCATGGAAGAACCCCAACAGGTGATATAACCATGTCCAGTAGTATTTAGTACTGGATGAGGTGCAATCTTAAAGTTAGTTTGTCATTGTCTGTTTAAAACCTGCTCTTTCTCGTCATACAAGTGCATTATAAACAGTGGATTTAGATTGCTTATTGCAATGTGTACTTAATTTCAGGATCTTGTCATTATTGGCAATGAATTATTCAAGCATTTAGAAATATCACTTAATACAACATCAACTGATGAGAGATGTATGCAAACATAAATATGCATTTAAATGCCTTTTTTATTAGCGTGTAACAAAGTAATTATTGATATAATTGCAATTGTTAAGACAGTTATCAGAAGTCATCAGAAGTTCCGCCTCCCAGTTCTTGCAGCTGTGAAGGATATGTGTCTAAGATTAGATAGGAAGTACGTGAAAGAGATCTCTGTCCATAGCACATATCTTGTCACATACACACAAACACACACACAACACACACACACAGATTCACATGCATGCTCATACAAGTTCACAAACATATTTATAGTCACGTAGAGTACATTAACGAATGCCTGTGCAGACACACACGCGCACACACATGCACATACACAAATAGACGCCCCCCCCCCCCCCCCCCCCACACACACACACAGAAAACATCTACAAAGCAAGCAGATAAGCCAGATCCTATCTGCAGCCTACTGAATTAACTTGTATCAGTAAGATTTGTTTCAGTGAGAAACAGCCTTCTATATTTACATGGAGAGGGAATGATCATCTGTGCAGAAGAGCCTTACTGCTTCACATAGTAATCTCCATATTTCCTGCTATATTGCACTATGTCAAGAGGTTTTGTGTGTGTCTCTGTGTGTGCGTGTGTGTGTGTGTGTGTGTGTGTGTGTGTGTTTAGAGCTATTGAATGCTGAAATCCTTGGAATAGCGGTTGGTAGTAAGGCCTTTGCTTTCATAAGTCATCTTAATGACAAGTCTGCCCGTGCCTGTGCTTCTCCCATATTAAAGTGCATGTGAGTAAACCCACTGTGGGAAGCATCACGGCCATGAATCACGACGACTCGTAATGACGAGGGCGTCTTTATAGTTTATCCTGACTAGATCATCAGCAGCCCCATCGCTCGGCTTTGTGTGCTTTGGACACATTCGCTCGGCTGATGGACTCTGCCCATTAATGAGCTACATAAACGGAGAATGGGGAGAGTCGCAGCACTGCCTGTATGTGTGCACTGCCAGTGTTTGAGGAAGGGTTTAGGTAAGTGTGTGTGTGTCTGTGTTAAGGAAGAGGTGGGGTGGGGGGGGGGGGGCATTTAAAAAAAAAGTAAGGAGAAGGAAAGCCATCTTTTCTAGCTCAGGTAGCTTTATGTGCCAAAACCCCATTACCCCCACTGAGCTCAAAAACAATGCAGGGCAATAAAATGCATGAATTCATATGCCAGAGTTATTTTTCCCCTTCCTCTTTTTAATTTCTTTGTTTAATTCAACCCCCCCCCCCAAAAAAAAGTACCCCCTAAGAGGAGGGACAATGGGGTGTGGGAGCAGTGTCACAGTAGACAGCCTGGGGGCCAGCCTTGGTCCATTATGGTTCCCAAAAGGTACTGCCAGAGAACCAAAGTTGATTGGCAAACAAAGTAAGACAGATGCACTTAGAAATTCAATTGCATTTACCCATCACTCTCTTTTTTCCACCTAAATTACGCTCCCGGACTAACAGCTTCTATTAAATCAGCCAGCGCCTATTCAGGTGCTAATTGAGATGAAACCGGGGTTTGTCAAGGCAATTATAACAAATAGCTTAAAATGGCAAGAGATGGCCTTTGAGAGAGGAGAAACTACGGGGGGGCAAGCTCTCTTTTATGGTCATGACACGAGTAATAATAGGGAAAATTATCACTGTATCACATCTGCAAAGATGATATGATATCATTATATATATATATATATTTTCTTTCTCTCCCTCTCTCTTTTTTCAGACCTCATCAGCCCTAGTATGCGAGTCACCAGTGTAGAAATGAAAATTTAAGGAGCTAATTTGGAAGGCATTCGGTGTCATTGCGTTAGCCTGCAATTAACACTGTACAAATGAGTTCATGATCAAATCACTGGGCACAGACACTTAAAGTGTGTTTCTATGCTTTGCTACCGCTTTGCCTTGCTCCTTGAGGCCAGAAGCATCCATGCCTGGTGGTGCTGAGAAGAATTTATAGGAGAAATTTGGGATCATTGTGAATTAAACTTTAGCCCTGTTGTTCAAGGTCACTGAATGCTGAAGAAGAATCAGGAAATTTGATACAACATAGACCAAACAATGAACCAATGTTAAGTTAATACAGCAAAGAGATTTTTTTTCGTACAGTGAAACCACTGGGCCATGGATTCATTTGTTTCTTTATGAGCCATTATGTAATGTTAGCATAAAATACATTTCCTTTGCTATGCATATTGGTTATCAAACTGGGCTTATAATGTGTTATAATTGAGCACTTTATGAAAGTTTTATTTTGTGATGGTCTATTGTGATGGATTCTAACCCTACACACTGTTACTATGTGTACAGTGTATGTTTGGACCATAGGTTTGGACTGGCGGAAATGATGTGTGTTTGTCTGAATGCTATGACGTCCATTGGAATTATATGACAAATTCATTTGAATATGGTCAGATGGAACAGTGATGAAATGAATTAAAGGATCAAAGGGACATCCTGAAGACGAGTAAAGAACATTCATGGCCTGAACATATTGACCAACAACAACTGTGTCACATTTGAATGTAAGTACTTGAAACACCAAGGTTTGCTCAGCGATCTCAGATAACAGACAAACTAGTTCTTATGGTAAGGATATAATTGACCAAGTATAGCGTTCATATATATAGGATCTAAAATGCTTTTCCTCTATGTGAAGATAAAAGAGGTATATATCATATGATCTATTTGCCTAAGATGAGTTATTTTATTCTGAATTTGTATTTGTTGTTTGTTTGATTGCAACAGTTGGTGCGCACCTACAACAACAGCAAAAACAGTTGGCTCATAATTTTAAGCAGTGATTTAATCATGCCAGATAAACAGTGTAAATTTACTGCACTTTGTCCATGGAGACACTGAATCTTACTGTGTTTTAAAGCCGACCGCATACACACACACACACACACACACACACACACACGCATACACACACAGAGACATTCTCTCTCTCTCTCTCTCTTTTATGCTCTTTACATATCTATAATGACATTCACACTGCGGGATCACAGAAGGACCTTGCTAACATGTTGGTGTTTGGTGTGTTCTCCCTCCTCTTAGATTATGAGTCACAATCGGCACAGACAGACATTGGTCAAAGCCATCACCAACAGGACTTTATTAAGCAGATATTTTATGATATGAACAGTCACACAACAACACATATTCTACAATTATTATTGTAGATTTTTGTTTTTAGTTTTTGTGAAAAACAACTGTTCATGGCCGGATTCATCTTAATTGAAATAGAGGGATGTACTATACAATATACAAGTAAATCGAGAAAAGCTTTTTAATCAAATGTTCAGCATTTAGCCAAAACAGAAGTGTTGCGTTTCCCTCTTTATTTTAGTCTCTTCCTGTCTACTGTCCTTGCATGGATTCATGTTGACTGTGTAAAGAGTAAGCATGTTAGAGATTGTATACAGTAGACAGTGCTTTCCACACAGGCAACCTATTCCTGAATCACACATAGGGTAATTTTTAACTGCGTGACCTCTTGTAAGTGATTTGCATGAAATTCGTACAGACCACTGGGACCTCTAACAAACACACTGGGGCATTGAACTTGGGACAGATCTACTGTTATCTTTACAATTCCAAGTACAGTAACTCCACTTGTTTGTGTTCATCCTGAAAATGGTGATAAGGTAATCAAAAGCTCAGGGTTCTTGAATTTAAAGATACAATTTGATCCCCTTAGTGAAACTTGGTCTCGGCATTTACTGTAGTAGCACAGTGAGGTGAAGCACACTCTAACCCAGAGCTGAACCGGAAACCCTTCAGCTGAACCGGAAACCCTTTAGTTTCAAGCCTGAAGCCTAAGCAGTAGGCCATAACATGTCAGACAGCATTTGGGTTGTTTGACTTGGCCATATCCATTGGACATTGTCCCTCTCCACTGGACACTGGGCATCTCCAAACATGGGGTTTTAGGGGAGTGAATGAATATGTGAGAAAGTGAATAGGGTTAAAAAAGAAAGTGTGTGTGAGAGAGACCGAGAGAGAGAGAAATACTATACAATATACGTCAGTTGAGAAAAGCTTTTTAATCAAATCTTAAGCATTTAGCCAAAATAGCAGAACTGCATTTGCCTCATTATTTGGACTAAGTCTCCTCCTCTCTATTAAGAGCTTTAAACGCATAAGAAGCACTTTCACCTGGACCTTGATCTGGCTCTTATTCAAGCAACTTTTCCCATTTGCATCAGAACTGCAGGCTTCAGGTAGCAATAGACTCCAATCTGTGTTCCAAAGGGATGGTGTTAACCCACGAGCTAATCAGAGCTATTAAAGTTTTGGGGGGATTTATGAAGCCGTATTTGGGCGAGTATTTACCCCACAGCCCATTGCTTAGGTGGATTTGGGAGGGCGCACACGTGCTTGTTTACCTCTTAGTGTGTGTGTGTGTGTGTGTGTGTGTGTGTGTGTATGCTTGTTTACATCTTAGTGTGAGTGTGTGTGTGTTTAGCCTTATCTCGATGCAAATCCTTCTGCATCGACACATATGCGACACATTTCCATGATTTATGCATACTCCCTCTCATAAGTGGAATCAGGAATATTATCTGAATCAGCCAAGAAGTTTGGAGAAGTAAAAGTTGTTTTCCTAACAGAAGCACAAAGATGAACGGATGAACCCATTCACAGGAGTCAAACCACTGACTGAGTTTTAGAGAGCCGAGCAAGAGTAGTCTTCATGTGCTGCTTTGTGTATTTCCCATAGTATACGCCAACGCTAGATTTGCATGCTAGGCCAACGCCAGATGATCTGCATGTTAACTTGACAGGATCTCTGGACGACACCATGCTAAGGTGTTTTTTAAATCACACAATGTGGTTGTTTCTTTACATTCTGTTGCTATTTTTGGTCCCTTGATTGATGGTTCCTTTTGGTTGATGTCAGAGATGGGGGACTTGAGTCTAATGACTTGACTGAGTCAGACTTAAGTCACCAGATTGAGGACTTGTGACTTGCTAGATCAACAGTGAGAAAAGACTTGACTTGACTTGGACCTGCTACTCATTACTTGAAACTTGAAACTTGAAACTTAGACTTGCATGCTATCACTCGACAAGTCATTGGTTTGGTTATTGGTGAATAATAATAATAATAATAAATATTTTTGACTGGATATTTCCTGTTGCATGTGGGCGAACCTGGCAACCAGACGCGCCCGTTATCTACTGTAGAGTTGTCAGGGTTTAGAGGGTGCTACCAGTTCTGCTGCTATTGCAGTCAGTGTGCCCAAAATCATAAAATTTGGATTTACAGACTATTCAACTCAGCAAAAGAAACGATTTGCCGTGTGCAAGGTGTGCAGCGCAAAAATATCCGACACATCCAGCACCACGTCAAATTTCATCCGCCATTTCCGACTACACAAAGAAAAGTGAGTAATGTATCTAGCTAATTTCACATTATTTTTAATTTAACGTTAGCTGGCAGCTAACATCCCAGCTCCAATAGTCAAACGTGACAAGAGCTTACTGTTTGTATCACATTAAGTTTTAATCACATTGACTTAGTTTCACAATCCCCACTATCAAATAACAGACAATTTGATTGAAATATGGTAGCCTATCTGAAATGGCCAGATTGGCAGATCAGATCTAGCTAGCGCCAGTTGCTAGTCCAAAGTCTACCACATCAATGTAGCTGTTTGTTAGTTGTTAGTTTTTTTTTTGTTAAATCATATATATAAAGTAAAACAGCCAAACAACATGCATAAACTCTATTACTGTAAATGTATGTATAAGTATGATATATGAGAGATGTACGACATAAATGAGAAATGGGCCACTTTAAAGAGTAGATCATAGTATATAACATAGATGTATCTCCATTTAATTTCCATGGTATTTAATAATGGAATATTTTGCAATGAAAACATGAGCAAGTTTTTTTTGCACTTCTCCCCTCTGTCTAGATTTAGAGCTTATTACTTCTTATTTAGAGCTTATTATTTCTATGACTTGACTTGTGACTTGCTTGACCTAAGCTGTGACTTGACTTGACTTGACTTGACTTACTCCCGTCTCTGGTTGATGTTTTAAGAGTATGACATATTGTATGGTAGTGCCATCAGACATAAATGTGCAGATCTGGATTGGCTAATCGGGAGTCGCATTTAAAAAAAAAAAAAAAAAATTTACAGAGGCTTTAGCCTATTTCCTTGCAGCCCCATAAGCAGAATGCTGTGTCCAGGTTAATGTTGACATTTGAGACTTCCCAAACAGCAGGACATGGCTCAACAGCAAATCAGCTTGAAAAAAAAGAGATAAAAAAATGGATGATAAAAAGCACAAAGGTGGAGCTGAAAAGGCCAGAATTTAAAAAAAGGAGGCTCTAGAAACCAACGTGGCGGCAGCAAGAGTAGGTTCAACACCTAATGATGATAAAACGGCCGGTAAGTTAGCGATAAGTTATGTCTGCAAACCACCGTTCATGTTTAAGCTATGTATCAAACTTTTTCTTGTACTGTAGCTTGGTGCTAACAGTGAAGAGCCAGGCAGCAACTCAGCAGCAGAAGGCAGATGCCACACTTAGGCTACTGCTTTTGCACTGAATTAGAAATAACACTATTTTAATATAGTCAGTCGTGAGTTAAAGTGGGCCAGTCTAAGGGTTGAAACTCTAGGGACATGGAGTCCCACTCTGGCACTGTAAATGTGCCATATTCAGACTGAATCTGTGCTGTTAGCCCTAGCTAGACTAAAAGCTCACAGCACAAAGCGATTTATACTCCATAGCTGTACTCCGAACCAGGTCCTTGTTTTATGTGCAGGTTGTCTGTATTTTCAGTTTATCTTACAGTTGCCCACAATGCCTCTTTTCTGTCCAGAGTAAAGCTTCTATTTTTTTTTCCTTTTCTAAAAGTGTTAGTGTCACTTCTGCTTGAGGCTAGGTAGAGCCAATTTCCTGCCATTTTTTTCCCTGGCGTTGGCAATTGAAATGCACTGGCTTTTATGCAAAACATACTAAAGCCAAGCATTTACCCCCAAATTGGACATTTTTATGGTTATAATTTTGCCATTCTGTTGACAATAAAAGCTACCCCTTAGGGGCAGCCTCTGACTCATTGTGTCAGTGCAGTCAGTGACGTCTAGATGACAAGTGTCTTTAATATGCATGGAACATAGCAACTCTGAGAGAGTTCTACTAGAGAGTTCTATTTCGCATGCATGGAATAAGGCAACTCTGTTCTAAAGACGTTTTGCATCCTGGTATAGTTATGGAAATATCATATATTGTACAGTATGTATAGCTTTGAAAAAGCATACGTATGTCCCATTCTTTCCTAAATAATCTGTGCTCACTTAGTAGTTATAGCAATTTTATGGTTCTTATACACATGTAGATCTCCACTGACAGGCTATTATTGGGCTTGACCTCTTTAAGATATGGCTGTAGACAAGTACAGCAGTGTAGCTTTTTAGTGTCGTAGGACCAAGGAGCAACTCCCAGAGACCATGGCTGTTTTAAAGTTGGACAGAGAAGTGTTGTGTATGTGATAGGCTTCTTTAGCAAAGGTGGTTATGAAGTTGCCACAACTCCATGAGTATAGCCTGCTTCAGAGACCACTGCACAACATAAATGTTTGGTAAGGCCACCTTCCTCCAAACCTTGGCATGTCTGTAGCCCACTGCATGGGCCCTACTTGAACCACGGCTTGAACGACACATCCAAACCCACAGTCACCGCTCCTTCATGTCTCACTGTCACTTTCAGGGCTCAGTTCCCCTTTATTCTTTCTCTGCCACAGTCAGCTGGATTAGTCTCTGCAGCTCTGTGGATACTGGTGGAACTGGTGGAACCAGAGCTACATACTGTACTGTAGAGTCAAACATATCAGTCGGAGTGCAATATTTGAGTAAAAGCGTTCCGCAAAAAAATACCAAACTGGTTTAACCTTTCCAAAGAGATAGAGACTGACTAAAAAACGAGAACTTTAAAACGCATAATTAATTCAATCACAGTGGTTGTCACAAAAAGGCGAAAGAAATGTGGGAAAAATATCTGAACGAGTGAAAACAATTGTGGAAGAGTTAAAGAGTAAAAACAAGTGTGGAAAAGTGAAAGAGTTAAAACAAGTGTGGAGGATGCGGTTACAGGCTGTCATCATACAATGTCCTCACCATAGCAGGGAAACATACAGGGAAAGTCCAGGCAGGGAAATACAGATGGCCTTGCAGCATGTTTGCAATACATATAATAACAGTTAAATAGACACTGTGAAGCCTCTGAAACTGGCACTGGTTTGTCTTACAGAATAGTGAAACGGGAGGAAAGACTTCAAGACTTTTTATTGTCATTGTATAGTTGCCTGGACAAAAAATAATAATTCATAAAGCCACAAAGATCTAAGAAAAAGGACAAGTGTCAAGTACAACATACTGTATATACAAGAGCATCATAAATATAACTACACTGGACTGCATTTTCTTGGCAGAAACCGCAAGGTGGACTTACCACCAACCTCCCCAACACCTCAATTTTTTGAAGTACATCCGAGGAATATAGTGGAAGTACATCCTGGGAATATAATGCTATGGTTATCTTGAGTCAAGAACCTAACATGGACTAATCATCATTTGAGAGACTGCAAATTTGCAAACTGCATAACTCTAGGCAGTTGGGTTTGCCCCTTGACCCATGGACCTGCCCAAGACTTCATCATAAACCACAACAAGATAAATTGTGAGTTTTTCCTTGCCACGGTTGTTTATTGGTGCTCTTTGCTGCTAAGCGCTATGAGACCTGACTTTTGTATAATGCGTTGTACAAATAAAATTGAATTGAATAGGTTGTTAATTGCACATTGGCAAAGGGCCATATTGCACAGAGCCATTGTCAGTAGTAGCAGTGGGGAGATGATCACTCATTTTTCTATTACTCAAAGGCCATCAAGTCCACAGTGAGCTCCTCTCCATTCTTTTGGACATTTAGCTTAGCCTGACACACTCTTTATGAACTGCAGAATAAGATCTGGATAGCTGACACTCTCTCTTTCTCTGTGTGTGTGTGTGTGTGTGTGTGTGTGTGTGGGTGTATGTGTGCATATTCTGGGCATCTATGGTGCACCGTTGGCTGTGTTATTAAGAACTGTGATAAGAGGTGGTATTGTAATGTCAGTCAACGGAGACTCTGGCACAGTGGGATGGGGGGAGGGACAGTCATCTCATCTGCATAGTCTGACACTCACAGGCACACACAGACACACACACTCAC
>JAGFZM010004683.1:23136-45060 GCA_017657215.1 Limnothrissa miodon | reverse complement strand
CACCCCCCACACACACACACACACACACACACACACACAATGATGTACCATTCCTTCAGCTTAGCAAACACATCACTGAGATAGGCCTAAGCCAGTTTCATCAGAAATGGTTCATCATTAAATTTGCCCACTGCCTCATACATGTGCTCTTCCTCCAAAAATACCTGTATATCCTCGACACCATTTTGCCATGGGAGAGCCACCTGGCACTATGAAACAGCACCGCTTTATGATCAGCTCCCATCTCCTCGCAAATGGCGGTGAACAGTCGCACAATGCAGCTTTCACCATTCGCTTTTCCTACTAACGGTATTCTGCAAGTTTTTGTTGAAAAAAAAGTAATGGGCTTATCAGCGTGATTTTGGTGTGAAGTAGCCAAGTGTCTGTGCAATGTTAGGCCTCATACCGTCTGCTGCCAGTTGTCTAAGACACGGAACACACATGAGTCGCTGTCGTCTGTCTTATTCTCACCAAATTTTGTGGCTGTGCCCATATGCACCGTAAATACAGCATACCCCATTTTTGCGCCACTGCTTGTATCAAATTTGTCAATTTTTTAACCATTAAACGTAATACCGGTACACACTTTGTGTAGCCGTTGTGTAGCCTACATGTATGTAGCAATTCATGCCGACATATTTATTATTTGTCTCAATATGGTTTCAGGCAGGCTTAATTTTTCTAATTTTCTATCTTTGAATGTGTTTTAAGGTGTTTACGTGCTAATTATGAATCCATTGTGAGTTCTTTTGTTGAGTAGACAGACATAAAATGCTCGTTTTATCTCTATTTCTCGCGTCCCACCTGCAGTACCTCTGCACGCTCCACACTTTGATGCAGGCTATGTGAGAGAGACGCGTGAGTGACAGAGAGACGCAGGGAGCGTAGTGAAAGGAAATGTAGCTTAATGAATACGATGCGTATTTTTAAAATAGCGTAACAAAAAAAAAAAAAAGAAACTCAATATGTGCCGGCCGGTGTTGAATCTGGGGCGCACCGCCACAAAATCGTCTATGTGTGGGAAACACTGCACACACACACACACACACACACATACACACAATAGGTGAACGTCTGGCTACACTGCTCCTGATCATAACCAATTTGTGTCGATGGATGTCATAGGGTAGTAAAGGGTATGTACTGTATGTTTGTATGGATGTCATATGTCTGTGTGCCTTGATGTTACTTAATACTGCTGATGTTACTTGATGCTACTGGACAACTTCATTCCCTTTGGTATAAATAAAGTATATCTATCTATTTTAAAAGACAAGTTGCAGAAAGCTGCTGAGTTTAAAGGTCTCATTCCATCGTATTTTCATTAATTTTGTGGTGGTCTCTTGTCTAAAATAATGTCATGAGAGTTGGTTTCGACCAAAAATATGCTGTGGTTGTCTTGTTTCAAGCTATTTTAGTTAGGTGAAAACAAGAGCAGGGATAGCTCGAGAGGATTCTTATGAATATTAATGCTATGCAAATGTATCACCTCTGATTGGCTAACACTGTGACGCTCCCTCTAGTGGGTCTGTCTGCAGGCAGCCTAACGTTTTCTTGAGGGCGGGTTAACTGCATAGCTAATGTTCAAATTGACGTACATTTGTACAGCTTTTCCGATTCGCTCGTTTGTTTTGGACAGTTTTTTTTTGTGGGGGGGGGGGGGGGGGGGCGCCAGCGCCAGGGGGTACTTTCGCCCAGGGTGCAATTCAGTGTAGAACCGCCACTGGGGGTAGGAGAGCATTTTGAAGTTGAGCATAGAAGTACAACTTGGGCTGACCTATGGTAATGTGAAAACATCAAGTCTTAAACGATTTATTTTGGAAGGAGACCTTTAAAGACCAGCAAAGACAAAGACTGTGGCTCCAGAGGAGCTGTACCACAAGAGCTGTTACCTACAGTACACCAGGATTTTGAGTGAGCCTGCCAGTCATTTATTTACTTTACATAAATGAACATAGAGTACAAGGTCACAATCACAATATGTTTATATTCTTCCAAATTATTATTTCTTTCTTTCTTTAGGAATGAACTTAAGTTTGATGTCAGCTATAAGATGTTCTGTGAGAGGATCATCTGTCAAAGGCTGCTTATCAACAGGTGCTGAGAACGGGACAGCTAAGGAAGACCTTCATTGAACTGGTCTAGTGAAGGTCTTGATGCTTCTAACTACAGGTAATTTCAAGGCAATTCATTATTATTTGTCACATGCAAGGCCAATTTATCATGACGTGTGACTACTCAGCTTGTTGTCCGCACAGACGTGTACTATTTGGCAACAAGGAACAGAAACAGCTGGCGGTGTGGTTTGGGATATTATCTTGGCCTTCTTTAGTGTGAAATACAGGCTACAACCTGTAATGTTTTGTATGCCCTCTTTTCTGTGTTATTTAGTGAAAATGGCTATGTCAGCCACAACCTTGAAGCCTACCTTTTGTCTATGCTTTTGATGGTACTCTGATGTAATTGTTGCTGTTTTGTTGTGTTGTGTTGCATACAAGGAAATATATGTGACTGGAGCAATAATATTTACCCAATTTCAATTTAAATGTTGGCTATGCGTTACCAAATGCATATGACTTTATTTTACTGCCTGCCTACATGCATGATCTTATGTAAGTTATGGATTTGAATGAAATTTGTGTAATTGCAGCGAAACTACCGTAGCCTAGTCTGCTTACATTTTGTCTTTAGGCAAGGCTAAAAGGCTAAGTCTGTCAAAAGAGGCAATGTTGAATGCAGCTACTTCATTTTACTGCCTGGACACCCAAGTATAGTGTAGGTATGTGAAACTTCTGTAATTACAGGGTACTTAGATTTATAGTTCATGGTATTTTTAAGCTACCTATGTTATAGTGTATTTACGGGAAACGTCTGTAATTACAAGGTACTTAGGTTTGTATTACATGGTCGTTTTTCATCTACCTAATGTTACTCTAAGGCTGCACGTTGGCTAGCCTACTCATCCTTTTACATTTCACATTGATGTTGCTGGGATTTTCTGAAATTACAGGGTACTTGGACTGTAGTTTTAGGCTACCTAAAAAGACTGTTCACTACATTTTACTGCCCGCACATTACATGTTATAGTGTAGTTATGGAGAACTTCAGTAATAACAGGATACTTAGGTTTGTGGTTCATGCTAAGTATTTCTGGGCTGTTCCACTTCATTTTACTGCCTGCTCATTATTGTTATAATATAGTTCCAGGTAGTTGTGGGAAATGTGTGTAATTACAGGGTACTTGCCCTTGTTCATGGTACCCATGCTAAAATGGCAGGATCGAATGTTTCACTTTGTTAGCCTTGCCTTCACCATGACTGGTCAACGTTGGAGACATTTTGGCCCGGCACACAACCCACAACAGATCTGGAAGAAGTGGAACGTGTCAGAACTAGCGTGGACATGAGCTGGCAACGAAAGGCGACGAGATTGCAGCAACGGCCAAGCCAAAAACTGATAAGAAGGCATTTTGTGGCAATGCCCCACTTGGAATTGTACTATTAAAAGATAATGTAATTGTGTATGTTTTTTACTTTGACAAATATGAACGAGGGTAAATGAATAGACAACTTCCAGTGAGTGCAGAATAGAGCCCGACCGATAAAGGATTTTGAAGACCGATACCGATACAAATATTTGTTGGTGTAAAAATCCGATATTCCAATACATATCGGCCGATATTAAAAAAAATAATAATTCAGAAACTCGCAACAAAACATTAAAAGATTTCCATAACATTAGCTATTTGTAGTTATTTATGAGTTAACTAAAATAATGATAATGCATTTTAAAAAGAAACTTGTTTATTTTATCGTCACAACGGAACATCAAATTCAAAATATTGGACTTGATAGTCATGAATTTTGTCATGCTTATCTGAGTATATAAAACGCCAACACTCATGTGTTTCATCCGTTTTTATTTTAATTTTGAAATATTCATTTATCGGCCATTATAAATGCCGATACCGATAGTTTGGAAAATGCCTAATATCGGCCGATAATATCGGCCTGCCGATATATCGGTCGGGCTCTAGTGCAGAAAGTGTTTATAATGCCAGTTCCCAATACATCTGGCTAAATATTTTGTTGCCTCATTGCGACACCTACAGGTTGATACTGCAAGTTTGCGTTTTTATTTGAAATATTAATTAAGCGGTACTATGGGTACGTTACCTTCTAATTACCGGGTTGTGCGTATTAAGTAAGTGTAACTAGTGTACCTCGTAGTTTTCTTATACTTATCCATAAATACTTTATGTTACGCCATACTTACTACATCTAACACGGTACTTCACGGGCTGTAATTTATATCGGTACCGACACTGCATTTACAGTAACAAGTAAATCAGTTTAATTTCTTTCCACCATGTTAAATGTGTCATGTTATAATTCAAAATAAAACTATGTTTTATAACCATATAACTACCAAAATCCAAAAAAAATGTGGACGATCTAGGGGCAATCTCTGGTGCAGGGAGCTCCACGCCTTTCTGGTGACCAAAAGTCGAAATTTATTAGCCTAATAGGACTAAATAGGACAATTCTTTGCACAAGACTGATTACAATGAACATCTGTCAGAAGCCTAGTTGGTGTGATGGAATTCTGTATGAATTGTCTGTCATACACAGTTCTACAGTTTTCTTTGTCTTTCTTATTCTGAACCTGACTGCGAGACACGTTCACCTTGGTCAAGATAAAGTGGAAAAAACGGAACATAGCCTTAACAGCCTATCAACTAGTAAAACGTTAAACTAACTAATTAATTAGTAAACTGAGGCACATGTTCAATTTATCACAACATTTGGCTTGGGCTACCTATTGCGCCATTCCATTCTACTTCCGTGCTACATTACACCTTGCAAGGCTACAGTACAATCCTGTCGATAGGTTAGGCTAGATCCGCTTCAACCCTATGGCTGTTGCTACATCCTAGCATCTAGCTTCAACTTTAATCAAAATCGCCCATTATTACTTTCCTCAACGGCCTCGTTTGTCTAGCACATAGGGAAGTTACATGAATAAATACTGTATAGTCCTGGTATATCTTAAATACACATTAGTATATATTTCAACATATTACATTTCGTTTTGATTTGGTAGCCTACCTGATGCTAACTACAGGGCTCATTTTCTTAGCTAGCTAGCCAGCTAACCTATCCAGAACATAAACTGAAGGCTAGGTTATTGATGACAAATATTGTCATATTGAACATTAAAACCTACCTTTATCTTGCTGTTTTTGTCGTCTTCTAGTTTCTTTTTTCCGCTCCAGAGGGATAGCTCTTTTGAGACATTGCGAATAACAGACTTGTACTTCACGTTTCACATGATGGTGAGGCAACAACCACGGCAGTGGTGCATGATATCGGTGGGAGCAGCCAACAGCAGTAATCAATTTTGAGAATATTTTGCGAATTATGAAAATAAAATGCAAATCGAATTTACATGTTGTTTGTATAATTCACATCTTGTTTGTATTATTCAATGATATATGTATTTTTTTTATTTTAAAAAAGATATATATTATCGTGATCTTTTGGTGCTCTTGGGGGCCCTCTGGTGGCGTGGGGGCCCTAACCAGCCGCATAGTTCGCGTATCTCTTGGGCCGGTTCTGCCTATAGTTGCTGCCAACATACCGTTATGGGTAACACTTCATAAAAACTCCTCTCTATTAACCATTTATTAAGCATTGGTTAGGTTTTAGTAAACACTTAGGTAATCATCTTTTTTGGTAAGGGTCTCTTAATAATTTTTCATCAGTTAGTCATTAAAAAATATGTTTATTGAAGTCCAACATATGTTGACTTTACCTTAATAAATCATTTGTTAACCATCTGTAAATTGATTTTTTACGTATAATTAATAATGTAGACAATTCATTAATTAATTATTTTTGAATTGGTTGATTTACAAAACATTCAGAAATTACTTGTTGAGGTTTAATCATATTAACTCAAGTGTTCAGATACGCGCGCAGCGTCCTGACCGGGCACAGGGAAGTGGGCGCGGTTTTGCCCGACTCAGGTAGAGCAGACAGCTCAATAGAGAGCACTTTAGGGCGCGAGAAGGGATTAGTGCGCGGAGTAACTTTGTCATCTCCATGCGCAAACTCTAAACAATTAGGGCTTACTGAGAGGGCAGCTAAGTCACTGACTCGCTTAGCAGACACTAAGGCAAGCAGCAAAGCGGTCTTCAGCAAGAGCAACTTCAGACTGATGCCCGTTAGAGGGTCAAAAGGCGCGTTAGCCAGGCCACGCAGAACTGTAGCCAGGTCCCAGGAAGGAACAGTACACGCAGTGCAGGGGCGAAGCCGCCTGACTCCCTTCATAAAGCGTGATGCGCATCTGCAGAGGTTCCCGCATAGCCTAGATGGCAAGTGGAAATAGCCACGAGATACACCTTCAGCGTAGATGGCATGCGCCCCTGGTCAAACATGTGCTGCAGAAAAGCGAGCACATCAGATGGCGCCCCAGCCCCTTTTTGGATGCATCAGTGGTAACCACGTGCCTGTTGATCACAGCGCCGTGTGTGTCGCCTTTGGAGAAAGCCGTCGGTTTTCGCCAGGGCTAGCCACATGCGCCTGGAGACGGTGATGACGCGCTCGGGGTCTGACCTGGAGGAGATGCCCAGCTCCACCAAGCTGTGCTGTAGCGGGCGTAGATGGAGAAGGCTGAGAGGCACTGCGCCTCCGGCTGCACATAAGAGCCCCGTCAGGCGTAAGCATTGCCAGGCCGTGACACGGGCGCCCAGTCTGAACGATCGGAGACAGTTCTTCACGTCCGCGAGTCTCTTGTCGGTGAGCGTTGCTCTCATAGAGCGAGAGTTGAGCCTCACGCCCAAGAACTCAACCTCCTGAGAGGGGGAGAGCATGCACTTGGGGGTGTTCACCATGACCCCCAGGGAGAGCAGGTGGCATAGAACCAGGTGAATGTGGGACGAGAGCAGCTGATCGGACTCCACCAGTAGCAACCAGTCGTCCAGGTAATTCAAAAACCTGACCCCCTGAGCGTGCGGAAACAAAGAGCTCTAGTTCTAGAATCTTTGGTCCAATCAAAATAGTTTGGAACAGTCACTTGTCCAGCCCCCTGTTGCTTTGGCGGTAGGCTATAAAACGAACTGTAGTCTATGTAATAGCTAGCTAACATTGAGAATGGCTAACGGCTCCGTTCATTTAAGCATTGCTCGCTGAAAAAATCTGAGAGATTTCAGACAGTTGATAAGAACATGGGCAAGTGTATATTTAACGACCTGGCGAGACCTGGCGATAACAGCGAGATTTGCAGCTGGTTACAAGCTGTCCCCAGCAATAAACATGAAGCTCGCTGCAAAATATGCAAGAAGAATCTACAGTTGGCGACATTGGGCGTAAAGGCACAAAGCTAAACACCAGCTTGCCAGTAAAAATGAAATGTTTTGAGAATATCTGGGATCATATGAATGTTTCGATCAATGTGTTGTGTTGGTCTTAATTTTCTAACATAATGGTCTAAAAAGGTCTTAAATTTAACTAACTGAAACCTGCAAGAACCCTGTCAACACCGTTGAGAGTATCCAACGAGAGCTTGAGCTTTAAACACAGGAGCGCCACAAGGCACAATTCTTTCACCATTGCTTTTCTCCATTTATACCATTCATACCATTCTTAATCCATCATGAATATAGCTTATTTAAATATGCAGATGATATGGCCCTAGTAGGTTTATTTCAGAAAGGTGATACGGGGAGAGAACAATCAGATTTTAAAGATCCCATAGAATGCAAAACCACATTTACCTTGCTATTGTTGAATTTAGGTAACTTAAACCCACTATGTGTAAGTTTTATTTTTTTTTGTATGAGAATTTCTCCCATCTATCGGCGAAGTGGTATACTGCACACGTTTGAATAAAATGTATTAGCCGTTCCCTTCCCAGGGTCCTCATTTCCCATGGTCCTCATTTTGAAAATGGCGGCGCAAAATGGATATTCTCATTTGGTACTCAGCCACATCTAGATATAAATGGAAATTACCAAGTTTAAGGGAACGCTACAATTTATTCATGGAGGTAATTACCATTGTTTTACATTATATTTTTAAAAGAAAAAAAAATATTTTTAATAAAAGACGAAGATAAATAGAAGATAAATCCTACACATAGTGGCTTTAAGGTATCTAACGGACCATACCGAAACTCCCAACACCATCTTCCGCCTCCTTCTATATGTACATTTCAGGCTAGAATTTGTCGGGCTGAAAAAAAAACAATCTGAAACTAGTGCTCGGTGTACATAGACAGCACAAAGCTACGCCTCCTCCATTACATTGTCCAATCCAAAGAGCTCTAGCTCTAGAATCTTTGGTCCAATCAAAATTGTTTGGAACAGTCACTTGTCCAGCCCCCTTTTGCTTCGACGATAGGCTATGAACGAATTGTAGAACTATATTGAGAATGGCTAACGGCTCTAAGAAAAATAAGTGCATGTTGAATTTCTGTTTAACTGGAGAACATACGAAGAAAATGTTAGCACGCACGTGTAACGTTCCAGGACCTTTTGTGCAGGTGTGAATACAACAAACGAATCCTGGTGCGGACCAAACAACCGGACCGAGACCCACTTTTTGGTGCTCAAGTCTTTTCTGTCCAATGGGAGCAGCGATCGTCACACACGTGGATATATGTGTACAGAATAAAGTTTGCTTGCAAAAAGTACAGTGTGAATGCAAACCGCATCAAATGAAAAAAAAAAATAGTCCGCTAATGATCCGGACCAAACAAGTGGACTAAAGGACTTTTCAGGTGTGAATACACCCTTAAATGGTTCTGCATAATGTTGTCATAAAGGCTGACATCCTATTGCATGTTTATGGCGGCTCGCATCAAATTCAAATCACTGATGCTGACTTACAAAGTGCTTAGAGGATCTGCCCCTTTTTATCTAAGCGCTCTCATAAAAGCTCAGGCAACCCCCCGACAACGCCGGTCCTCCAATGACTGTCGACTGGCAGTCCCGGCACCTCGCCCAAGGCAATCCAGACTCCAGACACAATTCTCATGTGTCGTCCCACGCTGGTGGAATGACCTACCAAAAACAATCAGAACAGGGCCATCTCTGGAGGCCTTCAAAAAGCTCTGAAAGACCCAGCTATTCAGAGAACATTTTCTATCCTAGCACTAAAATGAACTGAAGCACTATCCCCTAGCACTATGCTCCTTAAGGTTTCTGCTATGTAGCTTGATTGTTATCCTCGTTTTGTAAGTCGCTTTGGATAAAAGCGTCTGCTAAATGCATAAATGTAAATGTAAATGTAAATTTAGCTCAGACAGTTAACCAATTTACTGCTGAGAAACAGACATGCTGCTTGCTTGTAGTGTAGGCGCAAACGTAGCGCGATATAAAATAAAACAGTAATGTTAAAAGGGGAGCGATAAAACTAATCTGCATACAGTCTATATAGCCTACAGCTGGGGTCAGACGCGGATTTGTTTTCTAGCGGTAGCGGTAACGCTACCATTAAGTAAATGTTATAAATTGCTTAATACATGCTTAATAGGGAGGAGAAATTATAAAGTGTTACCAGTTATGTGTACAATATAGTTGTCTGACACATAAATATAGACACACATAAATATAGACTTAAAATGCAAATGCTAATTATATATATATATATATATTTTTTTTTGGACATGTCTGTCTTAAACATGTTTGTGTGTAATGCATCAATCTTGGTGGATATTGACCTTCTTAGCTGAACTCCCTCTAGTGATGTAAATTCTTGCTGTGTTTCTAAATTAATGACAAGGGGGTATACCTCACAAGTTAAAGTTTAAAGGTCATTGCAGGTGGCCAGCATGGGAAGTTAAATTTGCAGTATATTTCTTGTACATACTGTAGGCTAATCATAGTTATAAAATGATCCTAAATTACACCTATATTAAAGGCGCTCTAAGCGATGCTGTTTCACGTCACTTCTTGTTGACGTTCGAAGTATTGTCAAACAAAACGGAGGATAGCTCCAGAGAGGGTTCAAGCGTTATAAGTTATAGCTCACTCCTCCCCCTCCCTCCCATGCCTCCCGAAAGACTCATGAACCTTGTCGTTTATTGGCTGGAACACTGTTATGTTTCGTTTTCGTTTGTTATGCTAGGTTTGCCCACTGTGTTTTGTTGCCGTTTGTGGAGCCAGGGCTGTCTTCAGAGACCGCGTTTTTTTACAGTGTGTTCAGGGGACAGGCAGCTAGCAGATTATGAGATGTTTGCTGTATGTAACAACACATGTTTTAGTCCTAAAAACGTTTCACATCGCTTAGAGCACCTTTAATTAAACAAAAATCATGTCAATTAACATTTAACTCAATTAAATCCAAACTTTTTAGAACAACAACTTTTTTAGAAACAAATTTTAGAAAGCAGGGCCCTGGACAGGGGGATTCCTCAACCAATCCAAAAAGTCCCCCCTTCCACCCAGCATTTTTTGATGCCATAGAACCTTTAGCAGTGAGAGCCTCATAGCCATATAGGAACTTGTGTAGGGGGGAAATGAGCCTTGTTTCTGGCTTTTTGTTTCACAGGAATCCTGATGGACAACACAAAGCTTCTACTCTCATCTCTCGCTCTTGGTTGCTGTGCACTTCCATCATCTCTCTGTGATAATGCATGAACTGCTTATGAAAGAAGCATGTATGGCATTCCCTTGTGTGAGACAAGACAAACCTTGTCAAGCACACGCAAGTACACAATAGCCAGTGGTGCTACAAAAGCCATCCTGAGTTATGTTGATGGCGGAAAAGAGGACTCTTTTGTCTGTGGACGTTGTTATTTCAGCTTCAGTGTAAGTGAAGGGAGGGTTCAGGATCACCTCTTGCCTTCACATAAATGGATATAGCGTGGGGATATTTAGTACGGTACGCTCAGCTCTCATCTCCAGTGTCCCATCTTCCAGGAAGTGCAGAATCAGTGGCTGTCTAGGCAGTCCAATCAGCATTGTCTTATTCATTTATACTTGCAATGTCCTGCACTTCTGCTGGCTAATTAATTAAAATTAAAATCACATCTCTTGGGTCACCAATGTTAAAGGTATAGTTTGTTTTTTTCGGTTCAATTTTTATTTTTAAAAAAAGTGCTACTCACCGAGTGGTTAGTGGTGCTCGCTGATGTTCCAACCCAAATATTTAATTCGCTATGATTCATGTTTTGGAACATCAGCAAGCACCACTAACCACGTGGCGAGTAGCACTTTTTTTAAAAACTAGTGTTTTAAGGATAAAAACAACAAATGCCCATTGCTAGCCATTTTGAAGCAGGCAGAGGTGTTTCTACATTTTCCAAATAGCCGAAACAGGTTCAACTGTCAAAATGTCGGTGTCAACCACTTTATTGCATGTTAGACAATCTGTGAAAGGGGCTCAAAGTGTTAAAAACCAAACTATACCTTTAGGCGCTCAGTTTTAAACATTTTTGCTTGATAGGTCAGTGCTAAGTGAGTTGACAGGTGATTTTTTTTAATTTATTTTTTTTTTACCGTAAATCCTTTCTTTTTAGATCATGTTTGATTTGGTTATGATGAAGCATAGCAGAAAAAAACCCTTCAGGCTTCTCAGAAAGTAATATTTAGCAAGCCCAGGCCAGGTCACAGAGGGCCTTAACACTGGAAACCCAATCGATGTGATTTTGCATTTTAATCCAATAGCCAGCAGAAGTACTGGACATTAGAAGTATAACTGGATAAGACAGTGCTGATTGAAATCTGGGAGCATTATGATTATGTGTGGACACTGCAGGGGCATCTACGGTCAGTAAGAGGATTTGACATGGTCTAAAACCAAACATTTGGTGTCAGCTCAGAAGGTATGTGTACGTGTAAAATAGACGTATGTGGTGTGTGTGTGTGTGTGTGTTATTGTGCTTGTTTATGTGTGTGTGTGATTAAGTGTATTTCTGTGTGTGTGTGTGTAAAAGAGAGAGAAAAGGATGAAGAGATGAGTGAATTAAAGGTCAATACATCATAGTGCTCTGCTTCTTACAACTGCAACGCAAGTTGAACAAGGCTTCTCTGGACATGAAGGACGAGCCCCTAAAAACAGGGTTATCACAGCTACACAAAACCCTCCTGGTCCATCCTTTCCAGTGGGTTCTGTTCCACCAGTCCACCAGAGGAGCCAAATCCAGTGCACACCCACTGCATTCATTCTGTAAGCTACTTACACTTAAAGGCCCACTATGCAACATTTTTCATTTAATTAATCCGTTTCATACTGTTTAGGATGCTAAAATTAGTCATTACACGGCGAACGAACGGTGTAGAATGCGCCACCGTGGCCAATAGCAGTAGATACAGCACTTGCAATGTTCAGCAGCGCGGACCGCCTCCAATAGAATGCAGTGCAATACAATGCAATACAGCGGGCTTTAGAGGGAGCTCGTGAGAGAGAAAAACAGAATGTTGCTTAGTGCCGGTTTAACACTATGAACTACTAGTGGGAGACAGTTTGGTACATAGACATGATTAATCAGAATCAGTTCTACAACACTAAATATGAAATACTAGTGGGAGAGAGGCTCATATAAAGAGATATGATCAGTTTGAATCAGTTGTGTTTCTAAAGTAGAACACTAAATACTATGCAATACTACTGGGAGAAAGGATCATATAGAGATATGATCACTTTGAATCAGTTGCGTTTATATAATAGCACACTAAGTCCTATGAAATACTAGTGGGAGAAATCACCATGAGTTACACACTATGAAATAGCAGTGGGAGACAGAATGATCCTTATATGAGCTGTACATGAGGCACATGATGACAAATCTGTACATTTGGAATTAGTTATGGTTCTGGAGGAGCATGTTATAGCGTACATCGGGTCATGGTCAGAATGAATGAGACCGCATTTGAAAAAGCAACGAACACACAATTAGTTTTCAATTTATCTGTGGAGGTCGTGACCTAGCAAGAGAGATTGTGTCATAACTGAAAAGGACTTGCAGGCTTTGATGTCGTGAGGAAGAAATCAGAAAAGTGTGGAATATTCTGCTCTTTATCTCATAATTGTTCCTAAGTGATGCCACACGGTGTGAGAATACTAATGAATTTGATCTCAGGCTTTCTCGTCAGACACCACGATACACATCACTTGGGCAGCAATTAACATCTTCAAACACCCCACCATGCATTGATGCCTGGGAGCAAACAGAGAGGTCAGCTGCATCTTTTCTTCTTCTTCTTCTTCTTCTTGCTCTTCTCTCTCCTCCATTAGACTCCATAAGAATAACTGGAACGGAGATGGATTTACAGAGTCGGGCCCTCTATTTGTGCTTTTATACAGTAGGATTTCATAGGATTGCCAATGCCTTCTTCACCCTTACTGATGTGTGTGTGTGTGTGTGTGTGTATGGCACGTGGGTGAAACGCAAAACAGTTTCAGTTTTTTTGTCTGTGGGTGAGCAATGGAGAGAAAGAGACATCGAGAAAAAATGGAGAGACAGGCAGAGAGAGAAAGAGAAAAGGAGAGACACACAAAGAGATGGACTGATGGGGAGAAGGCAAAGAATAGTGTGGTGGAGAGAGAAAGAAAAGGAAGGAAACAGAGAGGAAAAGGACAGAGGGAAAGGTAGAGGAAGAGAGAGAAAGGGAGAGACAGAGAGGGAGAATTGCAGCACAGCCTCCTCGACTCTGTGACACAAGCCAACAAAAGAGGGCAGTATGAGGACACTGACAGAATGGACAAACTTTATATTCCTAATTTATGGTTGAGTAAGTGTGTGTGTGTGTGTGTTTGTTTGTGTATAAGCTTATTTTAACTGTGTGTGTGTGAGCATGTGCTTGTGGGTGTTACGTGTATAACTCACTGTGTGGATTCTGCTACTGCATGTGTGTGTTTCTTTGTTAATTTGCCTATAAGCTTAAGTTTACATCACGTGTGTTTATGCAGTATGTATGCAGGTGCCATGTGTGGATGCATTTGTGTACCTGTGTGTGTGAGAGAGAGAGAGAGGCAAAGGAAGTTGGAGGATGATTAGACGAAGCTTCATCCTAACTTTATTTGAATTAGGATTATACACAACATATATATTGTTTACACACACACACACACACACACACACACACACACATAGAGCACATTACACAATTCACAGTCACAAACAAAATAAGATGAAGCACAAAAAAGCAGTCCTTGTAGAATTCTAGGGCCCGATAATGCACACGGCGCACGGTGCTTTCGCGACTTGCGCAACCTATCATTGCTATTTTGTGCAAGCGCATCATTGTTTTTTTCCGGCAGAAATGTACGTTGTCAATATAGCAGATGGCTTTGCGCTCTGTCGGGCGTGTCATTAAAAAGAAGGGGTGTGGTGCGGCATATAGTGCGAATTTTGCATTTTACAAGAGGTAAACGTGAATTCGCTACTGACCAGAAAAAACCTGGTCAGGAATCATTCGCGCATTGTTCAAAGGCTATTTTACGGGCGCTTAGTGCTTTCATCAGCAGCTGCCCAGTCCTCGAAAAATAAAATTCAAATGTACATCACATACATCACACCATGGTTATTTTACTAAAATATATATTTAAATAAATATTTGCAAACCTTAGTTGATTGCAGTAAGCACTGAGAATTAATAAGTAGCCTAACGTTACGGATACTAACATATCCTCGGTTCTCTGAGTGAGAAGCCGAAACGTAAGAATGGATGATGCCTATCATCTCCTACTTTTTCTGAAGTCAACTTTTAACCAACCCTTTGAAAAAAGGGCAGTAAGCGCTCTGACGCGCGCAGGCAACTACTTAGACAGCCCTGCGTGATGTCAGAAAGTCTATATATTGACTGCGCTTACGCTTCAGGTCCTCTTTGCCAAGCTCGCCAGCGTCGGCGACTTGAGGCCTGAAACGTACGTTTCGGCTTCTCACTCAGAGAACCGAGGATACGTTAGTATCCGCAACGTTCTCTTTCGTTTCGAAGCCGAAACGTACGAATGGATCACTACAACCAAGCCTCAAGAGCCCTACACCGAGGAGCCTGAGGTGGAAAGACCCACGGGACCGCCGCCGGGCCCAGAGAGAACACTCTCTGCTACGCCCGGCCTGGTGACGTCCAGTGCGTAAAAACGCGCGAAGGTGTTGCCTGAGGCCTACGACGCGCTCAGGCAGATATCCTGCATAGGGACGCCTTTCCAAAAGGCCCAAGAGGCCGCCACTCCACGGGTGGAGTGCGCCCTGACATGCGCAGGCGGAGGAACACCCGCCGCCTCATATGCCAGACGTATGGCCTCAGTAAGCCAATGCGACATGCGTTGGGTAGACAAGGCCTGACCCTTGGCACGCTCGCCATGGCAGACGAACAACTGGTTCGTCTTCCTGATGCTCTGCGTATGCGTCAAATAGGCACGAAGCGCTCTGACCGGGCACAGAGTGACGGGTACAGAACCTCCCGTCTCAGGTAGGGCTCAGAAGAGCGCTCTCTCCCGTCTCAGGTAGGGCTCAGAAGAGCGCTCTCTGTTCGCGTCCGTCTCAGACGCGTCACGGGACCATTGCCCGGAGGCGAATGGCTGGGTAATGCGTGAGTCTGCGAGAAGCGAGACGTACAGCGGCGAGAGAGGCTGAAGAGCGCCCTCTGATCGCGACCGTCTCCGACGTGACGCTCGTCCATTGCCCGGGGGCGAATGGGCTGGGCGACGCGTGAGCCTGCGAGAAAACGAGCCGTACAGCGGCGAGAGAGGCTGAAGAGCGCCCTCTGATCGTGACCGTCTCCAACGGGGCGCACGTCCATTGCCTGGGGACCGCAAGAAGCGTGTGTGCGGAGTGCTGATGAGGCAAACTCAGCGCCCCACAAGGGCGCGAGATCAGAGAGGCTCGCCGAAGCGGGGGAAGCGTTATGAGCTGAGGGCGGCAGAACGAAAACCCGTGCCTTTTAAGCACTCAAGGCAGAGCGGACAACGGGCAGGAGCTGCGTGACATAGCCTGCCGCACGCCCGCTTCAGGATCGCTGCTGACGTCTGCGTCGCTCCTGGCTCGACGGGCGCGTGGCTGAAAGCGCACGTCCACACGAGCGTGAGCGTTGCCAAGGCTGTTGTTGACCCGATGCTGGGTGTGCGAAGCGGGGGAAGCGTTCTGAGGTGAGAGCTGCAGAACGAAAACCCGTGCCCTTTAAAGCACTCAGAGGCAGAATGGACAGCGGGCAGGAGCCGCGCGTCATAGCCAGCCTCACACCAGCGCTCACTTCAGGATCGCTGCTGACATCTGCGTCGCTCCTGGCTCGACGGCCGCGTGGCTAACAGTGCACGTCCACACGAGCGTGAGCGTTGCCGAGGCTGCGCGCGTCTGCGGCGCAGCAGGCGTGACAGACGAGGGCGCCTACCTCCTGCTACAGCGCCCCCAACGCGGGGGAGACGCAGAAGGCCAACGGCACTGCTTCCTCCATGCTGAGACAAGCGCAGGCCTAGCCTGCTAGCTGCCTGAGTGGCACAGAGCTAGCTCGCTAGCAAGCTGAACGGCAAGAGAGCTGGCTAGGGACTAGCAGCTAGGTAGCTGGGTGCCGGCCGTGTTGTCGTCGAGAGGAGGGAGGTAACCCCATCTTCGTCGACGGCTTCGATGGCGGGGTCATCCGCAGCGTGGTGCGGAGAACCAGCCGCAGGGGCAAGGAGGCCCCGATGGGGCTAGCTGAAGAGCTAGCGAGCTGGGCCGTGGCTAGCTGGCTAGTAGGCGGCTGACTAGCAGCTAGGTAGCTAGCTGCAGGCCGCTTTGCCGCCGAAGATTGTCCGGGCGACTCAAGCGAAGACGCCGGGGAACGCTCGGAGAAATGGCGGGGAGGGAGAATGCCAGTGTCAGCGGGGGAAAAAAACGCCCCTGGACTGCTGGTCGATCCCACGAAGAAGGCTGCCTTGTTCAAGAAAGCCGCGGGAGACAGCCGATCACAACGGAGCTCGGCTGAGTGAACACCAGTGGCGTATTCCATCCTAAGGCAGAAGCAGACAGCATGGCGGTCGGCAGCCGCCATTAGCGGTTTCCAGTCGAGACATCTAAGCGTTGCCATCCTACGACTCGTGGTACCAGGTAGGGACCGACGTGAGTGACTTTGAACAGGATGGATTCCGGAATGTCCTGAAAAAACTGTTGTGGTGGGCTTTCAAAAAAGCTGTTGATTTTTAAGAACATTTGCGAAGCAAACGGAGTGACTCAGAACACACGCAGTAGGCGAGGTGAAAAAGGCAAAGAGGGCCTGAAGCGTAAGCGCAGTCAATATATAGACTTTCTGACGTCACGCAGGGCTGTCTAAGTAGTTGCCTGCGCGCGTCAGAGTGCTTACTGCCCTTTTTTCTAAGGGTTGGTTAAAGTTGACTTCAGAAAAAGTAGGAGATGATAGGCATCATCCATTTGTACGTTTCGGCTTCGAAACAAAAGTGAACTGACGGGCTATTTGACCAGTGGAGGACACATAGGGATGTAAATACACCTTTCAAGCGAGATTGTCAAGAAACAAGACTGTACATATTAGGCTACACCACCAGAACATCGTTTAAGTTAATATTTTGGTTATATATACTGTAAATCTCCCGTGACTTCACCTCACGCACATTTCCTTCACATGAAAACATTTGCCAAGTATAATCAGCCATCATAATACATAACACGACATGGAACATGGAATGCGCAATGCACCGGACTTTTAAAGGGACTCTTATTGGTTAGTACGCCCCAAACACACCCATGACTAATTTACTCATTTAAAACAACCCATTTGAACTATGCGCCAGGCTGTAGTTTCCTACAGGCAATATAGCGCTCTGCGCTGGCCACTCCCCCAAAGAGAACGCACGACTATGCACGATTGAACTTGAAAATCAGGCCCCTAGAGTGTGATACATATGACTCTGTTTATGAACTCATTAGGTCACTCCTTGCTGTTCTGCGACCAGTAGTAGACAAACTCACAGGTTTCCATGGAGGTTCCCTTGTGTTGAAAGAAAAAATGGCATTAGATAAAATTACATCAAACACAGTGAGCTGGAACAGGCCTGAAGCAGCACAAAGCATACACACACACACATGAACATACATACACATGAAGAAATAAGCCAAAGATGGCCTGATGCAGTACAAAGCATACACACACACACACACACACACACACCATGACGTACAAAGCATACACACACAGACACACTCAAGAATGCCTTATGCAGTCCGAGCCAACTGCCTGTTGTCGATGCCAGACATTCTTTAGATTGCATTAGGTAAGAGCTCATTGGCAAATGGCACTATTATCTAGGCTGGGACACTAGTCCTATGCCAATTAAGTTGCAATCCGTTAGGAATATCACACACACACACACACACCTTAGCACCCACCCAACACACACACACACAAATAGATATGATAGATAGATAGATAGATCGTTTGACAGATATTCTTATTTTATTTTCAATTATTGTCATTGCGATAACTGAGATTCACAGTATTTTAAATGTAGTAAAAAATATTACTTTAATGTAGCAGTAAGTTTAGGTAGCTTCCAGGCGAAGCTCAATCTATGTAAAATGATTGCAACACACTGATACAATGGCATTTCAGTGATTGTGTGTGTGTGTGTGTGAGTGAGAGAGAGAGAGAGGTCAACAAAACCATGGGGCTGACACTGGCCACAACAAAGCTAGAGACAGACAGAGGGCAAACGCGTCTCACTTCTGACTGGGACGATTACCAACTCTTTCAAATGTCACTCAACAACACTAGATTAAGTGCACACATACATGCAGTATATGTAGAATAGGTAGAGTCTTTTACTCTTTTTGCTCTTTTTAATGAGGGTACAGCAAAAATGTTCACAATTATGGTGCCCAAAAGTGGATAATTGGAAAGACAAACCAGAAACAATAATAAAATACATTTGTGACAGGCTACATTTAGTGCATGTTGTGCTATTACTACTTACAACTTAAAGGCGCTCTAAGCGATTGTGTTTGATGTCACTTCTTGTTGACGTTCGAAGTATTGTCAAACTAAACGGAGGATAGCTCCCTCCTCCCCCTCCCTCCCATGCCTCCTGAAAGACTCACGCGCACTAACCCCCACCCAACCCCTCCTCCAAATCCTTCTTGTTGTTTATTGGCTGGAACAATGTTTGTTATGTTTCATTTCGTTTGTTATGCTAGGTTTGCCCACTGTGTTTTTTAGCCGTTTGTGGAGCCTGGGCTGTCTACAGAGACCGCGTTTTTTTACAGTGTGTTCAGGGGACAGGCAGCTAGCAGATTGTGAGGAGATGTTTGCTGTATGTAACAACAAATGTTTTAGTCCTAAAATTGCGTCACATCGCTTAGAGCACCTTTAAGATAGATCATTTACAGTTTTTACCCATTGCTTGAACACTATAAGGACCATAATTTCAGATGATGCAAGAACATAGTGGACCATGACGTAAATCATGTCCTGACTATGAGGGACTTGAACAACTTGAAGTTGCCCCACTCACCATTTCTAAATTATTTTCTGCTTGGAGATGCCAACCACATGCCTGTATGCCACTTCTGTAGGCAATGAAACAGGCCTACAGAAACATTGAGGTTTGGTCAACCCAGGGATGGATTCGGCACACAAGGGGATATTTTCCCCTATGCTTAGCGAGAGAAGACATTGCTTATGATGTTGATTAGATCCTGCGGCCAGGCCCAACAGAAAGCAGGATCCATAAACCCACTTATGCACAGCTGTGTTTTTTCTGTGTTTACAGTAGTGTATTGTTTGTTTTATTTTTGATTATTTTTGCTTTAACTGAAATTACTACACTGTAAAATACACTACTGTAATATAATGTTTTTGATCTGAAATTTTAATTTTTTGGTGAAAAATCTCTGGAATTGAATAAAAACATTAAAAAAAAAAAATTTTTTTATAAATTTATAATTTATATAAAGTAGACTAGTGTGTTGTTGATATGAGAGTGTATTGACATGACGCAAGTGGGTATCATTTTGTCATCAAAGTGAAGTTTTGGCAAAGGATTGTTAGGTTTTGATAGCAGAGTTTGTATTTGACATAGATGTGAATGGTTTATTTCCCTGTGTTTCCCCTGAGTTTTGGCACCATGAGCCAAGTTTTGCAAAATGTTAGCAATGGACAAAAACTGTAAGACAGACTAGAGACAGGACAGACGACAGGCAACATAACAGAGCAGTGATGTACTGTTACACGTGAAGTTCACAGTGAGATGGAGGTAGTCCATATGTAGAGGGGTGGCAGTGTGAGGGAGGGGAGAGCTTTCTGCTGCTTCCCCAGAAATTAGAGGCATTGCTGGGGTGTCAGTAATGGATGTGGTGTTCTGAGTCCCTGTGTGGTGTGAGATGTGAACACCCAGAAACTATGTGCCGTGAACAACTGAAATAAGTGTGTTTATCTGGAGATAAACACACTTATGTTTTGTTTTGTCCACATTGAGGGACAGGGTGCTGTGAGTGCATCAGTTGTGTTTTGTCACCTCCTCTTTGTACAGCTCTCAAGGCACCTATAATTCAAGCATCTTTTGTCCTACCCAATGAACTGAATTTGGTAATAGGGACCATTTAAGTGCAATGCACATGATTCGAGCCATACATTACTAAGGAGTGGACCTTGCATTATGTGTATTATATATATTCAATTCAATTCAATTTTATTTATATAGCACATTTTTACAAAAGGCATGTCTGAAAGCGCTTAACACTAAAAGGCCCAATGAGCAACAGGGGCATGGAAAAACTCCCTATTAGAGCCTGACCGATAAAGGATTTTGAAGGCCGATACCGATACAAATATCGGTCGAGTGAGCAGATGACGTCACTGAACAGACTGTATGTGGACCGCAGAACAACGTTGCTAAACATTTGGTCACATACAGGGTTACAGCCAATCGAGATCAACTGGTACAATCCACTGCTGGTTGCCAGTTCTCTCTTCCGAATATTCCTTTGAGTCAGGCCGCAAAGTCACCTGTTTGCATCGATTGATCTGGCAACCTCATCTCCCCACTGGTTTTGAACACGCCGTTAACTGATTGCAAGATGAACTCAATGGCGCTGTATAGAGATAATCCTTGTTCGCGTCGGATGATTTTCAAAAACAGAACACACTCGATTTGGGCGTTTTTTGAGAGCTAGAAAGCCTACGTTGTGTTTTTTTTCTGATGACCTATCTTGACATGGGTTTAGAACTGTTCGCTACAACTTGCCTTGAACACCATGATAAGCTCCGGTGAGAATGATTAGCTCCTGTTTGCTCGATATTGTTAATAATGTTAGCTTTTTTTAACGATAGGCCTACGTAACAGAAACACTGGTCGGCAGTAATGTTATTAATTGATTCATAAAATATAATGATTTCGAGCCATTTAAAAATGGCGAACGCGTCTTGCGTTGTACACTTCTGCCTTCATCCATTGACTGGCGCAAGTTTTTTTCAGCGTGAGAGACCACAGTGGTGACAGGAAAGCCTTGTCTTGTCTTTAGACCATAAGCAACTAAGCTGTAGTATAAAGTTGCTTTGTTAATAGTGTTTTTATTCTCTGCTCTGCTCTAGCCTTTGTTGCTTGTCACCATTTAAAAGTCAATTTACTTCTGGCTGTTTTACAGGTTTATTAACTTCTGATGTGAACACAGTAAAGAGAGTGGTTTACAGTTTGGCCTCTAAATTAAACAGCAGTGTGAAATGATATCTGGTATCCCAGTGGTTACCCAAATGTGAGAAACAGTGATTGGTCAAAACTGTAGTGTTGGTCACTTCGATGACACCACAAAACTAATGTAAATTAAGAGTGACAACATAAAAGCAAATAAAACCGACAACAACATAAAAGCAAATGCGAAATAGTCATTGTTGATGAAGACAGTAATACTATTAAGGTCATATTCCGTCCGTCCAACCTCCGACCCCCCCAAGACACGTGCACACACAACGCGTCTCCCCCCCCCCCC
>JAGFZM010004683.1:0-23036 GCA_017657215.1 Limnothrissa miodon | reverse complement strand
GCCCCCCCCCCCCCCCCCCACCTTTTTGACCCCTGACCCGTTAACATGCCTGGATATATCGGTCGGGCTCTACTCCCTATCAGCGTTTTTTGTTTTTACTTGTAATGGTAAAGGAAGAAACCTTGGGCAGTTCCGACGGCTCAAGGGGCTAGCCCAACTGCCTAGGGCAGGTTTTCAGTCTCTCAGATGGTGATTAGTCCACTATTATTCCATTAGGTACACATTATAAGAAAATTGTGGAGAAATAAAGTAATATAGGAGTCCCATTATAATCCCAGGATATAGTCCCATGTCATTAGGTGCAGTCAAGCCAGGGGCCAGCTGGAGGCTGTATCAGTCATGTCAGGGTCGTCTGTGGAGCTGAAGGCAGCTCCATATATTATATATATATATATATATATATATATATATATATATATATTGTATACATTGTATTTTTTAATTTATGTTTTCAATGCTTTATTACTCTCTATGTATTACCAATATTCCTCAAAATGAGCAAACTTCTAAAGTGTTTGTGATATGCTTGAGACTTATTTACTCCTTGTAAATTAGTATTATTCTTTACATTATGCATTTGACTGCCCAAACTGCCTGCAGCTGCTGTAATGTAGGGAGGCAGTGTAGTTTCCCCCTGCATGCCACAATACACACAGACAAATTTAATAATGTCTTTTTGCAATGTAATAGCTGCTACCTATTGTCTGATTGCTAAATTCCTTGTGTATCTACTTCATGTACTAATTCAATTTCCTAATAGCTGATATCAGTGACTTTACCTATGCCACTGAAAAGTTCATTTTTCTTTCCTTTTTTTTTTCCTCGAATATGTCTGCCTTCTGAATGCAGAGACTTCTACATTTCAGTTAAAGGATTGTGGCCCTGGTAATCCGTCTTAGCTTAAGACGTCTCCCTCTAATTCATGAAATATATGTACACTGTATATCTCCAATTAAGAGGATTGGGTGATAAGCCCAGCAGAGTGAAAGGCTTCTGGAAATGGGATGTTTGAGGCTAATCAGTGGCTATGAAGCGGGGTTGTAGGCTATTGAATGAGATTATAAAAGAAGGAAGAGGAAGGAAAAAAAAACAGATCTTTGAAAATCACTTCCACACTTTTCCGAATGATCTCATCCAAGCACAAAACCTACCTAGGAGTGGATGACAAAAGCAAAAATAACAGGTGATGCACACTTTGTTGTTAACAAACTGTTGTTCCATGGATACAATGCAAACTTTGCAGATATGTCAAAATGTCTCCGGAAATTAACATATACATGCAAATGGGGGTTTAACTAATTGCAAATGCAATTTGATTAAATACTCAAAATGTTATGATTCTAATCTTTACAAAACTTTTAATTAATTTTGCTAGTTAAACCTCATCAACAGTTCCAATAGTGCTTAATTAGATTCTATGGTCTCCCAATAATTTAAAATGGAAAATCAAAAAATGAACCATTGTTATCAAATTTGTAATGCTACCAGTGGGAAAGATGGGCCACTGATAAATTGAAGAGGTCCTGATTTTCACATGGCAGTAAAATAATGGCTCTAATTGGCTGATATTCAAATATTGATTAAATTAGACGCACAACACTCATTTCATTAAGACGTCCCGATACTGTAATTCAGATGAGTCCGTGTAAGGCTTCACCACTGGATTAGTGATTCAAAAAGATTTAGGGATTGAAAACTAATGACCGCGGTGACAAGTGCCCTGATTAGTTTCCCAGTGCAACTTTCCTCCACTGGCCTTTTTGTTTCATGTGGAGTGTGCCAATAATGGTGACTTTGCCGGTGACACAACGCATCATCTAAACACCAGCTGTTTCAGGATGCAGAGGGTTAAGTCTTCCTTTCTCTTCGTCTTTTTCTCAAAGAAGCTACTTACATGAGTGAGAGCCCGAGAGCAATCATGGAACACCAAATTGCACAAGTCTTGCCGTCATCACGTGAGATAAAGACGAGAGAGAGAGAGAAAGGCAGAGAACCTATAGGCTAAATGAATTCACCTGGGTAGCTGGATTCTCTCTCTCCTCCTCTCTCCTCTCCCCTTCTCTCTTTCATCAGTCCTTGCACTGGTGGCAGTGAGTTTGCAGACTTCCATTTCAAAGAGTGCAAACTTTTTGGCTCGTCTGTGCCAGTCCACTAAAGACCATAAGGGGGCTTAAAGGGGATAATTCTCTCTGAGGTGCCCTGGGTGAACCAACCAATTACGCGTGATCACTTTTGACTTTTCTAATCTCTCGCCGCTATCTGACGATCCCACTCTCACGCACCTGCGAACCTGGACCGTGTCAGAGCCCAAATCTCTCACCTTTGTTATTCTAATATCCCCTGCTTGACTCCGGCACTTCAGTCAAGCAGCTAAATACCCTCCCGGTGGACACTTGGAGTGGGTTGCCTGCCGTGGCAGAGAATAATGACCTACCCAGTCCACAGCTTCTACTACAGTACATGACTGCAGTATGTGGATGAGAGAAAACAAATACTGCTTTGTTTCATTGATAAACAGTGCCTGGTCAAGGATTATCATACATTATTGGCATAGTGCTCTAGCAAAATATACATTGAGCGGAGATACAATCGTAGAGAATTTCCCGGCAAGCTACACAATTTCCTCATTCATTGTTTCTGACCAATATAGCTCATTTACAGTTCATTGCACCCATTACACCCATTGCTTCCTGACCTAGTGCATTATATCTACTTTAGGTACTTTCTAAACACTTTATAAACTCTCACCATCAATGTTGAATGTAGTTACACAGAATAATATAATAAACAGACAATTACTGTATAACTTATGGACACAGTAACAGAAAAATGAATGCTGGTGAGGTAGAAAACAAACCTACACGCACACACACACACACAAACAAAACTTTTTCAGATGACTAGACAACCATGCATTTTACCATTATACCTCCTTTGAACATAAAATCAAATCAAACACTGAATATAAAATAGGCAAAATTACATTTTTAGTCTCTAATATTACAATTTTTTTTAGTTGTTCCGTTGGCAACATGTATTTGGTCTTGACTTGTGAAAAGGCCCCCTATTTCTTTATCACCATATGGGTGTTGAAACTATTGTACCGTTGTGAGCTGAGCGTCTTTAGCACAAGAGCTAAAGGAAATGTGTGAAACAGTTTGACGACAGGCCTCTCTTTCTCCCTAACACACACACACACACACACACAACCACTTTCACTGTTCTCTCTCTCCTTGCCTCAGCCACCCACGGCCTTCTGCTCCAAACTATTTTAATTATCCTTCCCCTATAAATAAACCACAGGAAAATACGAGAGAATTCCTGTCGCCGTCCTCGTCGCTGTGTCACAGCCTGCGTCAGCCACGTGTGTGTGTGTGTGTGTGTGTTTGTGTGTGTTCAGGGCCATAGCCAGGATTTTACAAATATTGTGGTCCAAAATGGCTGACAGTGTGTGCCCATTGAAAAGAAACAGGGAAAATTATATGCAAAAATCCTAATTACATGTGTGCACATTGTGCCATGTGAGAGTTTGTTTTAGTATGACAAAAAGTGGGGAATTTTCAAAAAATTGTGTAATTTTCACAATTCATTAGCATGATTTTGAGCCTCAGATCTTCATAGCTGGTGCAAATTTCTATTTGTGAATACTGATGTGTGTGTGCTTGTATGTTGTATAGGTACAATGACACTTCTTGACCATCAGTATAATAATAATAATAATTTATGATAAGAAGATGATAATAGAAGAAGAAAAAGAAGAAGGTAAAATTCAGGGTACTCAATGTTGCATATCAACAAAAGAAGACACAAAATAACGTGTGTGTGTGTGTGTTTGTGCACAAAAGGCACTGCTGCCAAAATGATTTTGTCTAGAAGACCCTTGTCAGAAACCTGTGATGCATGTTGCATATTGGACTGGAGCAGGTCAGTTCCACAATTTCACTACATTTTTAACCTTTTAAAAAAGTATGTGACAAAAAAATCCTTGAATCCTTGGTCAGAGAAGCACAGAAGCCTGTGACTGGAGCAAGAACATGAAACGATTTGTAAGACACACACACACTAACACACAGTGGTGAGCACTGCAAATCTAAGTAGGAAGTAGGTGATCTCCCTCAGTTTGGACAAGTATTTATGTAGTTCCCATTAGCGCTTCTCCCCAGATTGATCAAGTTTTCCTGCAGTTAACTGGAGTTCCATTCCACTCCATTTCCCACCAATTAGGCCTCTTCTCCAGTCCTCTTGCAGGCATATCTACTAGAAAGTGGTTTGGAAGCTCATTTATAACATAGCTCAACACTAAACTGCACTTCAGGGAGTGTTTCTAGTCATATCATATGGGAAATTTCCCATTTTGGACTCCCCCATGTAGAACTGTATTAACTGCGTTAATAAGGGTCTCAGGGATGGGCTTATTCAAGTGTATAGATTTTGACTGTAAAAGAACGTAAAAGAAGGGTTTTTATCTCAACATAAATTCTGGAATTAGAATCTTCGTTAGATGTTGTTTGATAGAGTCGCTTAGCTTTTTTATTTATAAAATACACATTTAGGACTAATCCAAATTGACGTAAAATTGATATCCATTTAAGGTTAATATCACTGTCAATATATCTGAACACTGCACAACAAAGGACTAAAATAAGGTGTTTTATTCATTTTTTGTGATATTTTATGCTTTAAATTTATATATATATATATATATATATATACACACACACACACACACAAAACATTTAAAAAGAAATGGAAGCACACAAATGATGTGTACACAGGCCAACTATATAGCCTACTGTAGATGAAATACAATGAAATTGACATTGCTTATCCATCCAGAGTCAACAGGGCTTATTCTTCAATAGGACCCAACAGCAGGAAAGGCTACGCCTGACTATGCCTGCTAGATGACTAGCACCTGAATGAAGGAAATGGCAGTGGACATGAAGCTGATTTTGGAGGTTAAAGACACCAAATATGTTTAAAACATGTGATGCATCAGGGAATATCAGATTCACATCACAGACACACACACAAACACACACACACACACAGGTCGGTTTCATTATTTATTGATCATCTAAAGGAGGCCGGAGCATAGGAAGCAGAGGAAGAGATTAGGTTTCTTCTCTGGACTGTAGCACACAAATACACACACATGCACACAGTGTTGTCAATTTTCTCCTTAATTGCACCAGAAGAGAGGGACATGGCTGATGATTGATAGAAATTTCTTTCTTTTTTTTTTCCTAATAATTTACATCTTTGCTTGGTCCCTGTGGAAAAGGTCGGGCGACCTTTTCCCTTACCTCACCTGCCCTCGGCTGCCACGTTTACAGACTTTACTAAACTGACACGCCACCTTTATTCATAACGACGCGCACATGGCGTGCTGGCTATTCATATTCGTACACACACACACACACACGGTTAAAACATCAGTGAAACTTTATTTAATTCTCTGTGTCATTATATCGTAAAATGCCAAGGCAATGAACTTGTATAAAAGCCTGTATGCTTTGCAAATGTTGTCTACATCGTTCACTTACTGATTCAGATGTTGATTCTTTTGTCTGTGTTCCCCCGCAATCATCCGCGTTACTGGCAAACAAGAGCGCACTGCGCGCTAGTGGTATTTAAAAGACTTCTTGGGTCATGGGAAATGTTGTAGGGGTGAAAGGATGTGGCCATCTTCCCCATATGGCTGATATCGCGCTTGTCTGTGTATTTTCTCCATTGTCACAAAGTTGTCTGTGTTCATTGTGTTCTAAACTCATACCGTGAGTCACTAAGGAAGACCATTTGTGTCAAACGCTGTTAATTGATTTCTATCTAAAAGGTGCCATTTCCCCTGGGTTTGGTTGGGTTCTGTAATGTTGCATTTTGGGTATTGGTGTCTATATGAATGGGCCATTTTTGCATGGTTAGGAGAGGGGTAACAGCTTGAGGTGAGGCTGTGCAGTTTGTCTGTCTGACTGAGTATTTTGTTTATATTGTCTCGGACAATACTTTGTTTGGAATGTCATTTCAAATAGTTTGTATGTTTTTTGTTGTTTTCTTAATTTATCATATTTTGAGTCAATTGACTTCTTCCTGCACGTGCCTTTTGGAGGAAATAAAACTCCCTTCAATACTATTTTGCTTGCCTACCTGCCTGTCTCTACACTCCACTTCAGCGCTACCAATCCCAAACACGTGGTCTGCTTGCTGGCGGTACCACAGTCCCCTTGGTCTGGGGTCACCAAAGATGTTGTATAATGGCAAAAAATGCTTAACAGCTAACCCACTGCATGCAAGGTAAACTTCATCATGTACACTAGATTAAGAAGGCGACACAGAAAATAACCCTAAGCAATGGAACATAGAACATATTTATATACTTTGAGCTGTCCCAAAATTGCCCAGCTAGTGCATAAGGCATTTTGTCGCTTGGAAACATTTCGGTAAAGCATATAATTTGCCGCTGAAGCAACAAATTGTTTTTCACCACAAACGCTGTTGAGAAACCACTGAGCAGAACGGCTGCACTGCTCAGTAGGAATATAAGTGTGTGTGCGTGTGTGTGTCTGTCTGTCTGTGTGTGTGTGTGTATCTGGGCCTGAGCTCCAGCTGGAGAATTCGCAGAAGGTTACATGATGGTTCCTAAAACATATTTTCCAGAAATACCAAACACTATGAAAAAGTTAAAGACACTTCTCCAGGTCTGGTGTGTATGTGTGTGTTTGTTTGTGTGTGTGTGTGTGTGTGTGTGACTGTGGTGATGGGGTAGACATGGGTAGTGAATGCAAATGTGTAAAACTTTGTGTAAAAAAAACTTTTTCCAGACAACTGTCCGTCATCCATGCAGAGAGCCAGACAAATCCCAGTGTGTGTGTGTGTGTTTGTGTGGGCATGACGAGAGTGTGATGATACCTCATTTACAGTAAAAAAAAACCTTGTCTGGACTGCTTTCACATAATCAGGTCATTGACTATATAGCCCCATTGGCTGGGTTATTGTACTGACTATCATTATGGTCACAAATCACATACGTCACAGCCAAACAGCAATGATTGGTTGAAGCAGAAAGTGGCTGCCCACCGGGAAGCTAAGCTATTTAGGTATGTGTTCCAAAACATTCACATGAGATCCAGTGAGCTTGTACTTAGCCATTAGATCTAATGACCATTGTCTCTGCCAGTTCCAAGGATCATCCACATACGCATAAGATCAACTAAATATTGTTATAGCCCTTTCCAATGAAGATCCACATGAGATTTGATGACCAAAGATAGCCATAAGATCCAATGACCATTTTAACGGCCGGTTCCATCCTGATAGCCATAAGATTAAATGATTATTGCCATAGCCAGTTCTAATGACCATCCACATACTCATGAGATCTAATGACTATTGTCATGACTTGTTTTGATTATTAGATATGACTACAGTAGTAATGATTATCCACATAGCCATGAGATCTAATGAGATCTAGTGTCACGGCCAGTTCCAATGTCCATCCACATGTGGTCTAGTCATGATGGTTATGTAACCACCCATAGCCACAGTATGCGCGTTCACAGCCTATTTTATCCTGACTCCGTGTTGAATATGGCCACCATACTGGTTAAGCAACGGCCTACCTTACAGCAAAAGAGAGCAGCAGCTGGCTCGGATCAACAGTGTCAAACGGTATGCTATAAAAACAATCAGCATACTTTCAGTTTTTCATATAAAATGACCACATCACAGAAGTATGCCCCCCCCATTTAGTACAAAAAAACATAATTATTGCACAGTCAAACGGTTTGTTTTTTATTTGGAGCAGAGTTGAATAAGTTTTAAAGAGAATGTAAGTAGCCAAGGCTTCCATTTAAAGTGACTGCTAGCCTCATTTTGGTAAACCCCCCTATTTATCTTGTTTTTTTAACCCTGCCTTTCAAATATATTACTGGCAGTCTGCAGCAGCTAGATGGATTTTAGGTTTTCCCATCACCTCATTCAGTGTGTGTGTGAGAGAGAGAGAGAGAGAGAGAGTGTGTGTGTCATACGATGAAACATGCTGACAGATGAGCTGAATATGTCTTTGGTGACAATGCTAAGGGTGTCAGACTATTGAAACTTGAAAGTATACAGGGTGTTTGGAATGATGTGAAGCTTTGGTTAGGAAAAAAAATGACAAATAAACCTCATCACGGTTCACTTCAAATGGAATACAGCATTATTGGCATTGTCATTATTTATACCTTCATTTCTCCACTATTTCATAAAGGTCCTGTCCTCATCTGGGTGGTCTGACAAATGTGCCATACATGAAGAAAACTTTTCCATGTCACCATGAATTAATAAATTCATACACACCTGTGATCAAAGCCATACAAATAATTATTATAATTGCCACCCAGAATATCCTTGATGTGGAATATTTGTGCTGTTGCTACGGCACCTTGGCACCTCAAACATATGATTATTGTCTTTAGTTTGTCACTGTACGACCTGTTCCTTCTCTGCGCACACATGCAGAATCGGCTCACGTTTCCCTCTCTTGTTTTTGGGCCGGCGGGCGGCAGACAGTCATGCAGGCAGATTTCCTCTAAGCCCGGCTTAAGTGCTGGCGTCGGGTGCACAAGCGATGTGCCAGGGCAACACTGGCACATCCATAAAAGAGTCCGTTGGCAAGTATCGTACAGTTCAGAGGAATGTGTCAGCAAGAATCTTTTGGCGTCCGTCGCTGGGAATTCAAAACGACAAGCTAATGAAAGCATTGTGATGCTTAACAACATTGAGAGCTTTGCTTAATTGTGTCTATCCGAAGCAGCTGTTGCGAGCTCTGATTCAGTTAGGCATGGATGCAGTTCCAGTGACATCACCCCGTAAGTGTCGATTCAAACGAGCAACAGCGTTTTAAGTAAACAGAAGTGGCTGAAAAAAGACGTAATGACTGTGTGTCTTCTTGGCCAAAGAGGCCATTTGGACTCAATTAGGTCAGAGCGGACGAGCAGACCTGACTCAAGGCTCTTCCCAGTGTTTGCGCTAAAAGCCTTCCCATCCCTGGGCTGCATGGGTTGCCAGATTGGGCATCTTGAAGTTGAATCGAAACGCTGGTTCGATTTGGCAGTTCAGCGCAGTGAAAGGCTATTTTGTGTGCGGCACTGGAAATGCCAACAAAACCTGCTGTGTAAACGGTTTCAAATGCTAAATATGTTTTTTTTAAGGGCAGTGTGTGTGTTTTGGTTAAATTAATGGGGAGAGCGTTTGGTGTGTGAAAACATGTTCCTATCAGCCAACTGATTCTATGAGACAGTCTCTGCATACGATCTTTCCACGCACACACACTCTCACTCACACACACACACACACACACACACACACACACACACACACACACAAACACACACACACACAAATCCAGGTGGTTTTAGTCAAAAATTGCTTGCTAGGTCTAAAAATAAGTTAGATAGATAGTGTAGCTGTTATGGTGTAACACTCACTTCATTTCCAACAGAAAAAAGAGAATGGCTGTGGCGAGTGGGAAGTGTGTGTGTGTGTGTGTGTGTGTGTGTGTGTCTCAGAAAGCGAGAAACGAAAGAGAGGGAGTTTAAGAGAAAAAGGCAGAGTGAGAGCCACTGAAAGGGATAACGAGAGGAAGAAAGCGAGTTCAAAGTCCTCCAGACAGAACAAAGAAACTGATGTCTTTTAATTCTTCCTGTTTTGCATAACTCTGAGCGACAACATGATCATGACAAGTGGTCCTTTAGCTAATAGCCATTCATGTTGGGAATGTGCAGTCTTATTTGGCAAAGATGTATTTCATAAACCATCTATTGTTTAGCCATGTTTTGCACTGGAAGACGATTTAAGATTTGTACTTTCTTTTCCATTACATTTTTTTGTTAACAATGTTTGACTATGATTACATTGTTAGTATGGGCAAAAATAAAACAAAATATCAAGACAAGAATCTTATTTTAAATTGAGATGTACATCATCCTAAAACAAAACCTGACATTAAAAGACAAACAATAAGTGCTGTAAGTCTATCTGTGTGTGTGTGTGTGTGTGTGTTTGAGAGAGAGAGAGAGAGAGAGAGAGAGAGAGAGAGAGATTAAGAACAAGAGTGTGAGGGTAAGATTTTGTGTTCATGTCCACATGTCAATCTCAGTCTCACTGAGAGTAACCTGTGCTGTAATGTCAGGCTTTTAAGTGTGTTTTATAGTGATGAAGAGAGTGTGAAAATCACCTTTTTTTCATTCCCTCCCTCTCTTTCTCAAAAATCGCTTTTTCCCCTCCCTTCCTTTTTTTTCTCACCTTCTCTTTCTCCCTCCCTCTCTCTTTCCCTCTCACAATCTCTCTCTCCTCCCTCCCCTTCTCTGTTTTTCTCACTACCTCTCTCTACCCCCTCATTTACGTCTTTCTCCCAATCTCTCTCTGCCTGCCTCCCTCTCTCTCTTTCTCTCTCTCTCTCTTTCTCTCTCTCTCCCTGTAAGCTGTAGCAGGTCTTGGGGCTGAGCCATGATTATAGGGGGGTCATAGAGGCCCCTGCTCAGCCCCTCAGCCCTTGTGGGCCAATCGATCAGTTTTATTCATCTTGGGGCCCAATCCCAGATCAAAGGGTCTATGCTACTGCAAAAAAAAAAGGTCACAGAAGATGCCCTGTCTGGTTTGAAATGACTCCATGGTGTCATGTGTGTGTGTGTGTTTCTAAGTAGGAGACTTTTATTGTTTGAAAAAAAAAACAGTGGCTGTGAACATGTCTGTGTGTGTGTGTGTGTGTGTGTGTGTGTGTGTGTGTGTGTCCAATACTGTATGTATTCATCTCTCCCTCTCTCTCTCTCTCTGTATGGGTGTGTATTGGAGAGTGAAGGTGTCAGTCTCTTTCTACAGTATATCTGTGAGTGTTTGAGAGAGTGGAGAGAGTGCTTGTGAGAGTGGCTGTTGGTTGTTGATTTTAAGGATGGTCTAAAAGATGCATTTTTACCACAGAATCCAATAATCAATGTGACCTAATGAAGGCATCAAACCAGCACTACCTGGGAGAAAAAGCTCTCAGATGAGCTGTGGGTATCTGTGGGTATATTCTTTTTTACTCAATGCACACACACTTGCATTAAACACACACACACACACAATTGCATCTCACATAAACCTAAAACCAACAAATCTATAAATTGTTCTAGATTGATACATTTGAAAAAAAGAAATAAGCATAAATCTTAAATTCCTAACTCTTTTGTCTTTTTTATGTTTTTATTTCTTTTTTCTAACTAGTGTTTAAGTGCTTTGAATGAGTTTAACCATCCTGACTTGTGGTTGAGTCCTTTAATTGAGTTCAGCTTGATGTGCGTTTCTGTCGTGTGTCCTACTGAGTCTTTTTAAAGCGGGCCGGCCAGTCATCTTATCCTTCAGCGGCCCATCACAAGCTCCGTGATCGAAGCAGAGTCTAAACGACGGCGCTCCCACCGAATCATCGGGACTGCACCGTGAAAAGCCCCGCCGAAATCTCCTTGAAGATGCGCTGGGCGCCCGAGAATGGAAGGCTATCGATCCGTCTGTCCGCGGATATGATACTTAAGCCTCGCTACTCTGAGCCCAGCGAGCCGGGAGATCCATATCTGAAAGACTTTAATCCGGGGCTCGGCACTCTCTAGATTGGCCCCTAACCTTAACCTTCTGACAACGGCTCCTCCTCCCTCACATCCTATCACGGCGCATCACATCAGCCATGGAAATTTAACCCTCCTCTCATCACACACCACCTGCCTTCGCTCTCTGAACGTGTTCATTACCTGCACTCGTAAGGGAGGGAGAGACAAGTGGAGAGAGAGAGAAGCTGTGAGAAGGAGAAAAAAGAGAGGGAGAGAGAGAAAGAGAATCCACTTCAGCTCATTAGTATAGGTGCCGGGTGCCAGGTTTGTCTCCAGCACTCAGAACTGAAGCCCTAGTTGTGATGGTCTTGTTACACATGCTCAACTGAACTTTCCGGAACCTTCTGGAGGTCAGATGGCTTATCTCTGAGTTTATCCATTGGGCCTCTGTATTTCGCATAAACTGTATGTTTGCCCATGTAGACAACTAACAGAGCTAAGGGAGTTTAGACCTTAGTCACAGTTGGATCTTCTCTGATTCTTAACACAAATGTAAAAATTAGGACGCAAACTGAAAGCACAAACAGAACTAGTGTTCTTCCATAAAATGTAATTTGTCACCCCTTAATAGAATTGAAATAGCATTGAAAAGCTATAGTTCAACAGTCACTTTAGTCAGTTATATTAGCACTGCACTGCATTGGTAGGATGTGGTAGATGGAACAATGCAATGCACAGCAATTCCCAGTCATTCTTTTCAAAAACATAGGTTTAGGTTCAGATCTTAATACACAGTTATTTCAAATACATTTTATGGTAACACTTTACTTGATGGGCGCCTTCATAACACATTCATAGCAGCTATCATAAATTGCACATGAAGCATTCATAACTGTTTCATGAGACATTCATACCAAACCTTTCATGAATGTGGAAGACAACAACAACAACGACAACTTAATAAAAGTCCAACAATCGCAAAGAAGCATTGCCGTTTTTGTTCCAAACCTCTTACCTGGTCACATCACATGAGTAAATTTTCTAGTCCAGTGCCAAAAAGACAGAACATGGTTTAGCTAATATTTTTTTTCCTTAATGTTAATTTTCATGTGATGTGAACAGGTAAGAGGTTTGGAAAAAAAACGACAATGCTGTTTTGCGATTGTTGGACTTTTATTTTGACAAATTGTCATTGTTCAGTTCTCCACATTCATGAAAGGTTTGGTATGAATGTTATGAATGCTTGATGTGCAGTTCATGACCGCTCCTATGAATGTGTTATGAACGCACCCATCAAGTAAAGTGTTAGCCATAATTTTATATAAAACATCCATTTGTGTACCATTTGCCCGGTCAAGATGATTCTAAGGCCTGGTAGTGTGGGAACAGCTTTAGGAGACAGGCAGAGGGGCCACTTTCCTGGGGGCTGATTGCATGTCCCTCAGGGACCCCAGAGTTAACCCCGTGTGACCCGCTCATGACCCCTGCCACACATTAGAATGAGGATCAGCAATGGCTCTGATGTGAACAGGGAGATGGACTTGTTGGGGGGTGGGATGGCCCTATTTGGGCAGGCCAGGGATGGGGTTGTCTGTGGCTGGATGGGGTGGAATGGGCAGACAGGGCTGGATGAGGGTGGGTTTGGGCTGGGCAAGGGTTGTCCGCGTCTGGATGGGGTAGAATGGGGATGGGCAGGTTTGGCCAGGGCTGGATGGAGTTGGGGGGCGTCTGGGCCAGGGTTGAGTTGGGTGGGGTGGGCTGAATGGGGGGGTTGGGGGTGGAAAGGGTTGTCCGCAGTTGGTCGGGGCCCCTGTTTAAAATTGCGCTGCATATGCTCTGTGCTGTAATGGCCCCGGGGTTCTCCCCAGCAAGCCGCCAACAAATGAACAATTCATCATCCACAGCTGTCCACGCCAGGCCCAGGTGACTGCACCCCACACCCACCCATCCCCCACAAAACACACATACACACACACATGAACAGACACATGAACACAGAGACACTCACACATGCACACACACACACAGACACACATGAAAACACAGGCATTCACATATGCACACACACACACACACACATAAGAACACACAGCACTCATGCATGCACACACAGACACATATGAACACATGGACACTCACACAGACACACACACACACACACACACACACAAGGCAGGGGGACAACCGCTAATTGGATAGCCTGGTAAGATTAGAGGAGCCCCCTGGAGCTATAGTTCCCATCAATGGAAGCATCTCAATCCGCCTCTACGGCCACTCCGCCTGGCCTCTCATCTCCTCTCTCTCCTTTTCCTCTCCCTTCTGTTGTTCTTCTCATCTATTCTTCTCAGCTATTCCCCTCTTCTCATCTCCCTTTCTTTTCTTCTCATCCCTTTTCTCCATCTGTTCTATTATTCTCTTCTCCTCTCTTCCGCCCTCTGTTCCCTCTTCTCGTCTCTTCTCAGCTTCTCTCCTTCGTTTCACCTCTTCTGTCCCTTCTTTTTGCTACCTCCCCTCTCTCTTTCTCTCTGTTCTCCTGTCCTCTTTTCTTATCCTCTCATCTCCTCATCTCTCCCGTCTTCTCATTCTCCCTCTCATTTTCTCTACTCCTCTCATTTTTTTCTTTTCTTCTCCCCCTGTGTTAGTGTCTGTGTCCTCTGTGTGTCTTCTTCTCTTTTCTCATCCTCTGTACTCCTCATTTCTCCTCTCTTCTTCCTTTTCCTTATTCTTGCCTCTCCTCCTTAACTCTCTTATATCCTCCACTCCTCCTTCCTCCTCCACAGACACTCTCTCTTCGCCATGCTCTCAGTCAAGGCCCTGCATCCACGGGCAGCCCTGGTCGTGAATAGGAGAAGGCTGTGTGGAGTTAATGGCAGCGGGCAGATAGGGATGTTTTTGTTTTCGAATTAGGTGGAGTGTGTTCCCCAAAGCCCTCAGTTTGTGGCTTCACACTGTTCTTGTGCTGACAAAATGGCTTGTTAAACAAATCTCCCCTCCAACTGACGAAAAAAAAATCTGTCTCTTTATCTCGCTCTTTGTTTTTCTCTTTCTCCCTCTTTCTCTCTCTCTCTCTCTTTCTCTCTCACATACACACACACACACACAGTCTCTCTCACATACACACACACAATCCTGGAGATGTTGAGTGTGTGCTTTTGGTGTTAAAACAGCTCTAACTGGGATGAGTGTGTGGAGGCTGCAATTGATTTGGCGTTTTAATTAGTGGAGGAGAGTGATATCAATTACATCATGTGCACCCCCTGTCTGCAGGCTTAATAGGTGAGATGTAGCACTTTGACTGCCGGTCCTGCTGCGTTCACACCTCCTCATCCACATTTGGACCCCACTGAGGCACTATACAGTCTTGCAGCCATGCAGAAAATGCCTCTTCCTCTCCGCCTGCCTTTTGTGTTTGAACCCCCCTCGTCTCTCACACACACAGACACACACACGCATCTCTTAACCCTCTCTCTCTTGCTCTCTCTCTTCCTCTCTCTTTCACACACACACACACACACACACACTCAAACACACATTTCCTCTGAACTCTTTTTCACACACACACACACACACCTACACACACACACTCACGTGCAAGCCCTCACGCTGACTAGTCTTACCAAGAAGGCCTTTCTGTCCACTTATTTACTGCATTTGTTGTCTGGAGGTCTGGAGAAGAACAGAGTGAAAGGTGTTGATGGGCTTAAACACAATAGTTATTGTCTGTGTGTGTATGAGTGTGTGTGTGTGTATGTATGCGTATGTGTGTTTGTGTGTGTGTTATTCTTGTTTGATCGTCATGCTATTATTATCGCTGTGTATTCATTCAGCTGATATGTTTATGTTGTCTTTACTAGCATTTATTTCTGTCCCAGAAGCCCAATTGGTGGAGCAATGTGCTAGCACCACCATGTGCTGGCAATAATACACACTAGTGGAGATAAAGCTGAAAAACACTACTGTGTAAAGACTAGCAGACTTCTTCTCCCCTTTGGCTACTGAGATAGCACAGCAATGGCAGTCTGGTCTGCAGGTGTAGCATGCTAGCCCACTGTGCAAGGATCAGTAGTAGGTGTTATCATTATGCTGTGTGTGTGTGTGTGTGTGAAAAGACCATTTAAGGTCATTTAGCACGCTGAGATGATCAAGCAATAATGTGTTAACACCTTTGGCCTCAGTCCACAGCTTCAGACTTGCCACATAAGATCCATGCTTCACAGCTCACAGCCGTGCATGTGTGTGTGTGTGTGTGCGTGTGTCACTGTGGGTCTGTGTATAAGCCTGTGTCAGTGTGTATTAAGTGTGTTTCTATATAAGTGTGTTTTAGTGTGTGTGTCTGTGTGTGTGTCTGCATAAGGATGTGTCAGTGTGGGTTTGTATGTGTGTGTGGGTAAGCGTGTGTCACTGTGTGTCTCTGTTTAAGTGTGTGTCAGTGTATTTGTGTCTGTATAAGTGGGTGTCAGTGTGTGTGTGTCTGTATACAGATGTGTCAATGTGCCTTTGTGGGTGTGTGTGTTTAAGTGTGTCACTGTGTTTCTCTGTATAAGCGTGTGTCAGTGTGTATACTGTAAGCGTGCGTCAGTATGTATGTGTGTGTGCTCAGTGCTTGTTTAACTTATGTGTGTGTGTGTGTGTGTTTCTTGTGGCCAGAAGTGTGAAAAGGGTAATAGTGGCCCACTAAAGGTTTCCCGACTAGAGGCACTGAGGTGTGTGTTTGATCTTTTTATCCTTCTCTCAACTCTCACTCTCTCTCTCTATCCCCCATCTCTCTCCCTCATTCCTTCTCTCCCTTTTTTCTCTCTCCTTCTTTCCCTCTTTCTCTTTTTGTCTCTCTTCCCCTATCTCCTCTCTCTCTTATCCCTCTCTTTCTCTCTCTATCTCCCCCCATCTCTCTCTGTCCTCGTGTTGTGTCTCATCGATAAAGGACCACATCACCACAGATGTTTTTACCCTCCCCTCTCTTCTCTCTTTTTTTTCTATTTCATGCTGGAAAGAACATGCGGCCCATTTGACAGTGTCCCCTGCATCCCCCCCCCCCTCCAGTATCCTCACTTCCCCCAGCCGCTCCAGGCGATACACGCTCCTGTCTGGCCGAGCCGAGAGAGCGGCAGCAGGAGAATACCCACAGGAGACGCTGGAGAGGTAGTCCCCAGTGTTTCTACTGCTTCTCTCTCTCTCACTTACTCTCTCTTTCTCTCACTCTCCCCCTCCATCTCTCTCTCTCTCCCTCCAACTCTTCTTCTCCCTCCAAATCTTGCTTTCTCTTTCCACCACACTGTTCTTTGCTTCTCTTTGTGTTTCTGTCCTTTTCTCTTTCTTTCTCCCTCTCTTTGTTCCTCTTTTGATTTGTCTCTCTCTGTCCACCACACTTCTTCTTTTCTTCTTCTGCCCATCTCTTCATGTTTATTTCCTACTCTCTCTCTCTCTCTCTCTCTCTCTCTCTCTCTCTTTCTTTCTTTCTTTCTCCCTCTGGTATCTGGCCCAAATGTTTGCCAGCTGCGGAGGCCTTCTGCAAACCAGGGCCAGCTACTGCCCTACACCCAAAGCTGGGGTGTGTGTGTGGGGGGGGCTGGGGGTTGTGTATGCATGTTTGTTTGTTTGTGTCTGTGTGTGTGTCTGCGTGTGTGTCTGCGTGTGTGTCTGACTGTCTGTGTGTTGATATGTTCGTGTGAGTGTGTGGTGGAGAGGTTGATTTGGGGCCGGGGGAATTGACGGTGAGCATTTGACAGCTCCAAGGCCATGTTGTGCTCAGCGAGAGCGCCAAATGCAGCCTCATGTCCATTTTGTCTCACAAGGCACCCACAGCTGCTGTTGCTGCACGCAGACACCTCGCTGCCTACGCAGAGGCGTGTTGTTGGGGTTGTCCAAGTCAAGCACCGCCTGCTGTCCACAGCGACAAGGCCACACAATGCCCCAGGGAGCATTCACACGCAGCACATCCTCTGGGTGGGTGGGTGGGTTTGAATGGATGGCCCAAGTGGGTGAAAAGCTCATTTTGTATTTTAACACAATCAGTTGATGCTGTAGTTAAGAAGTTAAGTAGTAGAGACAACTGGAGAAACTGATAGATATCCATAAACAATATTAAGTGTAAAGTATATGTTACAGTATATGAATGTCATATTGTGAATATTGACAATATATCATTTATTATTTCTTTATGAATAATAAAAAAAATACACTTAAAATTACACCTACACATAAATCTACTGCACATGTTATCTAAATTAAATGTATAATATGTGCCTTTTAGAATGAATTTGTTTTAGATCACAAATAGGATCTCATGAATTCTTAGTCCGTTTCCCCTGTTGACATCTGATTTAAAAACAGGAGTGAAGACTTGCTGTGCCAAATATGGAAGTCCCCATAATGAGCAAGCTTTGCCAAACAGGACTGTGAAACAAACACCAAGGCGATTTTCCTCTTATTTCACTTCATTTTGTTTTAATGTATTTTATTTCATTTCCCTACTCCGGCTGTTCCACCTGCCATAGAGTTTTTAGTGGCGAATAAAGTAAAGTAAAGGATTCCCTCACACATCTCTGGCCTACAATGAATCTTGGAAAAGGTTGAGAGGATAATAGCTCAAGCTTAGTCACCCTAAAGTCCTCGCCTTAACATATTCCAAATGTTTGAAAGTTTCAAAGGCTAGGCCCGCAGCTCCAATTTACTGACACTTCTCCGCACTGAGGGTCTCAGTGAGAGTATGTGGCTCTCAGCAGAAGAGCTGAATTTTCTTTGCGAGCACAACTCCAGAAGTGATATTGTGAATGACTCTGGTCAGACTTTCCTCTTGCCTTTTGTCGCAGTCACGCTCACGTGCAGCATCGCCATCGTCATCTGCAAGATGGACGTTTGTTTACAACAGAGGGGCGAAATGCGATTTCTGTGCATGTCCCTCAGGATGACACTTGTACATCAGTAACAGGAGATTAATTAGGACTGGTGTCAGGAGGGACTGGAGGATCCCTCCTCGGACTGCCAGGGGGTTGGGTGGCGTGTGGGGTCTTAACGAGGCGAGGAGTCTTAACGAGGCGAAGACGATGCATAACAGAGGCCCAGCACATCCAGGTAATTAAGGTGTGTATGAATTAGTTATTTATTTATTGAGTTATCTGTATATTGATCTATCAATCTATCGCTATAAATACTTTATAAATGTGTTTAAACACCGACTACATATTAAACATATTAAACATATGAAGGGATATTTTCCTAAGTGCTATTAAAGCCATTCAAAAGCCAAATAAATTTAAATATATCTTTATTTTTTCATTTTATTTGATTTGAAGTTAAGTGAAGTTACAGTTGGGTTAGTGTAATCTGATTTGTCTTTAAGCAATTCAAACAACAAATCGAGAAACAAAAAAATATATATTTTTGAATATTTATTGAAAATGGAGATAGCGATTTAGAAAAGATTTCTTCATTCATATTTAAAGACTAAAATCTATATGAATTGCCATGAAGTGAATCTAAATATTGATGTGAAGACACGTCTCCTTCTCTGTATCTACTCCTGACTCTCTTTTGAGAGCACTGGACCACCTGCTGAGTTCAGGCACTCACACACACTGGCCGCACTACACCACATGAACACACACACACACACACACACACACACATGCAAACACGCATGCAACTCACACACACACACACACACATGCAAATGCACGCAAAACACACACACAGATATGCACACACACACACACACATACACGCACATTCCAGCCCCAATATGGGACTGGGGATCTAAAGCCATTTTGAAGTTGCAATGCCAGCAATCTACAAAAGGGGACACACAGTGTGTGGGGAGAAAAGAAGGTGGACGAGGGGAGGGGTGTGTGTGTCTGTGTGTGTGTGTGTGTGTGTATGGGGGTTGTGTATAAAGAGAAGCGTTTCCATATGGAACAGCCTGAGAAGTACCTGGAATGATGCCACCAATCTTTGGCTGCAAAGTTGAGGAGCAGCTAATGGCAATAAACACTGCTCTGTGTTTAAGGCAGGCCCGGGATAGACAGACTGAGAGAGAAAGGGGGGTATGAGAAAGTGAAAGAGAGGGAGAGAGAGAGAGGGAGGAAGTAGATGAGAGTGAAAAAGAGAGAAAGAGGGAGGAACAGTAGTACAAGAGAGAGAGGGACAAGAGAGGGAGAGCGAGAGAGAAAGTATGAGAGAGTGTATTTGTGTGTGTGAGAGAGAGGAAATAGAAGAGAGTGAAAAAGAAAGAACAACAAGAATTCTGTTTCTTATGGAGAAGTGGTAGGAGGTACTGCTTTACCACCACTCCCCCCCCAAACACACACGAACACACACACACATTGTTCTTTGTGTCTTAGGTAGCTAGTTCTCTGCCTCAGCACACCCATCGATACACCTAGTGTCTTTCTGAAGGCATCATGTATAGCCCTCCAAAGGAGCCACCTCAATCTCTGAAGTGTGTGTCTGTGTGTGGGTACAGTATGTGTATCTGTGTGTGCAAACATCGCTAAGAAACCTAAAATTTGGCTTCACCTACACAAATAACTCCGGTTTAAGTTGTCCAACCAATGCAATTTTCACTTTGGGTCAGTAATAAAATGTTTAACTTTTTAATATAATCATATATCTATGTCGTCTAAGAAAGCAGTCATGACATATTTCTCATGTGTTTTGTGGCTACCACACATTCAGTGTGCTAAAGTTCATGCGTTTAACCTCTGTAATGGACTGTTCATGCATTAATGCCTTCCTATGGGAATCAGTTACTGCCACATTTAGTGAGGTCATTTACTGAAACACATAATTTTACACTCAGTATCTGGTGCATCAATGTGAAAAAATGACTTTTCCAGCCTGTTTTGTTAAAAAAAAAAAACAATAACAATAAAACAGATCTTTTCGAACTTTAAGAAATGTCAACATCAGACCCACAGGTCGTTCTCTCCCTCGGAATCCATGGCCTTCTGCCTTTGAGCTCCCAACGAACAGCCGGAGGTTGAGACGGCTCACGCCAGTGGCGAGCCTTGCCACGGGGAGACGGGAAAATGTCACAGCAGGGCTCCTCGACAGACAATAAAAAGCTGCCACTGCAAACCTGCAGCTGGGACACCTGGGTGGATGGCACAGATGTCAGGGACATGACAGCTCAGACCCTCTCTCTTTTCACCACCCCCTCCCTCCCTCTCTCTCTCTCTCTCTTTGTCTGTCTCTTTTACTGGACAGAGTGGATGTGATGTGGTTCATGTGCACCGGGAGAGTTCCTGCACTGGGCTGTGTTAGTGTAAGAATGAGCTAGAGAGGTGTGTGTGTGTGTCTGTGTGTGTGTGTATGTGTGAGTGTGTGTATGTGGGGGGTAGCCCAAGAGGGAGAAAGGAGATTTTCTACACTGGTAACAGGGATAAAAATGTAATAACATGCATGACGACAGGTCTCCCTCACTCCACTGCCGTGGACTACATTAGTGGACCGGTCCTCTGAGGGAAGGTGGGGGGCGTGGGTGGGGGTTAACACATGGAAATAGGCTCGAGGAGAGAGGGAGAAGGAGAGAGAGGGAGAGAGAGAAGATAGAGGAAGGGGGGACAGACAGATCAGAGGGATGGATGGAAAGAGGGGGAGAGGGAGAGAGAAGATGGAAAAAGAGGATGGATGGCAAAGAAGAGAAAGGTAGGAGACAGAGAAAGAGAGTGGGTGACAGACAGAGGAGTAACTAGAGAGAGAGAGAGAACTGCTTCAAAGCAGTATAGAGTTTGTCAGCAGAAGGAAGCAGATAGGGTGTCCTTAATCCATGCAATATTAATGTCTAAAATATCATTAATAAGCGTTGCAGAGAGTGAGGCCCGTGACCACACCAAGAGCAAGAGCTGGCGGACATGAAGGTACCTGCCAGGGCTTGTCTGCCAGAGCCGGGGCTAATGAATGAATAGAAGCTTCTCCGATCAATCACGCCGGCTTTGTCCCGGCCCGGCTCGGAGAGGGGAGAGAGCGGAGAGAGGGGAGCGCGGAGGTGAGGTCTGCTGCAGGGTGACCAGCACTGTCAACCGGAGCCAGAGCTGCAGCCAAGAAACTGTCGCCGCATGTCAATGAGGCGCGGGATTAATGGCACTTTGCTGCCGTACCGTAGAAGCTGCTGGGGAGAGACCTACAGTATTAGGTGTGGGTGTGTGTGTGGGAGGGGGGAGTGTGAGGTGTGTGTGGGCAGGCGTGGTTGCGTGGGCATGTCTGAATGTCTGGGTTTGAAATGCTGTATGTGTTTACTTACTGTACGTGTCTGTGCACATGCTTTTGTGTGTGTGTGTGTGTGTGTGTTTAAGTCCATTGTGCTGTTGTGTGTAGTGTATTCACATATTTGCCCATGTGACTTACACAAAACTTCAAACAAAAGGCAATCTAAGTTAGATCCACTCCCACTGAAATAACTAACTAAATAAATAGCAACTATAATTGGGGAAAACAGGTAAAGAATTCTGTTTCCTTTCTAAAGAGTAAAATTGTGGTTAGGCTTTTGTGCCAAAGCGAATGGTGGCACAGCATATGGGTCATACCTGAAGATACTGTTTAATTGGATCTCCTGATAAAGTAGCCCAAGTGTGTTGGTCCTGCCGTTTGATTTCGACTGAGATTGGGGTCAATTGGTGTTAGTTATATATTCTCTTTTAAAGTGGATCATAACATTTACAAGTGGGGACTCTAGACTTTAACAATCCGTAAAGCCATGTGTGTCCAACACCAAATGACTCTTTCAAACGGCAGAGCAGGCCCTGATCAAAGTCTACCTGCCGTATCTACGGGCTACAACGCCCAAATGAGCCGGAAAGATCCTCTGTGTTTTTTTTTCTTCCCCTCCTCTGTGAAACTGTCCCCTCATTAGAACTGGCGCCCTGAGCGTGAGACACAAACTCCATGCTCACCGAGAAATTCATTAGCAGCGGGCGGCATTAACATCATTAGGAAGAGCACCTGAAGTTCCCTTTGCTGCCGAGGCAGACACAGACCCATTGGGAATGTTCAAGGAGACGTCCGGCCTAAATCAAGCCAACCCCTGTTCCTCGAGCACACTGAGTGCCGAGATGTATTTAAATGAGACCCCTTGCTACTCTGCTACCACTGCCACGCCGAGTGCTGCCGCTCGGAAGGGGAAGAAGAAAATTTGGTACCTCACAACAAGGACTGAATTTGCAAAATAGAGAGTGAAGCTAACTGAGAGGGACAGAAGAGAAAAGAAAAAAGAACAGCGTTTTTTTTCACCTTAATTAGTTAGCCCTGTACCTATTTTTATTGCAAAGGAAACTAAAAAGATGGATGGAAAATGAAGGAAATAAAAAGGAAAATAACCATAAAAGAATCATAAACATGTCTGATAATTTCAGAAGTGCAAAATCATTTCAGTGCTTAAAAACATCTTGAGCTTATTTGCTATGGACAGCCGAAAGCTGTGTCACTTATACGGTAACTAACCTTCTAACTCTCTGTCTTTCCATTGATCCAGTCAGTGCCAGT